>JACEIK010007883.1:17076-60757 GCA_018107945.1 Datura stramonium
TAGTTAGAGGAATGGGTCCAGTCCCTGTGGGTTCGACATTCCGGTTCTTAAAAAGAGCCACTATATTACTTGCACGACCCGTACATTTGCGGGCTCATCATTACCTCAAACGACTTAGTGGAGTTAGATATGACCGATTTCGATGTTATCTTTGGTATGGATTTGTGCATTCTTGTTATGCTTCAGTTAATTTTAGAACCCGAATGATAGAATTTCAGTTTTCGAGTGAATTAGTCCTAGAGTGGAAGGGTAGTTCAACTTTTCCTGTAAGTTGCTTTGTTTCCTATATTAAGTCCAGAAAGATGATCTCCAAGGGCTGTATATACTATCTAATTTGGATCCGATTCTATGTCCGTGATCCTGACTTTTCAGTCAGTTCCTGTGGTATGTGAGTATCCGAAGGTGTTCTCAGATGATCTACCAGAAGTTCCTCCCGAATGGGATATTTGACTTTGGTATTGACCTTCTCCCTGATACGCAACCCATATCAATTTATTCTTATAGAATGGCTCTAGATGAGCTAAAGGAGTTGAAAGAATAGTTGAGAAATCTCTTAGATAAGGGTTTCATCAGGCCTAGTAAGTCCCTATAGGGTGCTCTAGTTCTCTTCATTTAAAAGAAAGATGGTTCTCTCAGGATGTGTATTGATTATCGACATTTTAACAAGGTCACAATCAAGAATAAGTATCCCTTCCTCAGGATCGGTGACTTGTTTGACCAACTTCAGGGTGCCAAGTGCTTTTTGAAGATAGACCTCGCATCTGGCTATCACCAGCTCAGGTTAGGGAGAGTGACATTCCGAAGACAGCTTTCAAGACTTGGTATAGTCACTATGAGTTTGTAGTATGCCTTTTGGGCTCACGAATGCTCCTACAACTTTCATAGATTTGATGAACAGGGTGTTCAAGCATTATGTGGATATGTTTGTAATTGTCTTCATAAATGACATCCTCATATACTCTTGGAGTGAGAAGGATCATGCCGCTCATTTGAGGATTGTGTTGTCGACTCTTAAGGATTGTCAGCTGTTTGCTCAAAAAGTGTGAGTTTTGGTTGAACTTAGTGGCATTTTTGGGTCATGTGGTGTCTAGTGACGGTGTGCAGGTATACTCTCAAAAGATCGAGGCAGTGAAGAACTGACCTAGAACTAATAGCCTACCATTATTAAAAGTTTTTTGGGTTTAGCCAGCTACTACAGGAGGTTTGTAGAGAGATTTTCATCCATTGTAGCACCTTTGACTAAGTTGACCTAGAAGAAGGTCAAATTTCAGTGGTTCGATGCTTGTGAGAAGAGTTTTCAAGAGTTAAAGACTCAAATCACTTCAACTCCAATTTTGACCCTACTGGAGGGCACGGATGGCTTTGTTGTGTATTGTAATTCTTCTCGGATTGGCCTTGGATGTGTGTTGATACAACATGAAAAGGTCATTGCTTATGCCTTGAAACAACTTAAGACTCATGAAAGGAATTACCTGATGCATGACCTAGAGCTGGCAACAGTGGTGTTTGTCTTAAATATTTGGAGACACTATTTCTATGAGGTGTATGTGGATGTGTTCACGGACCACAAGAGCCTTCAGCATGTGTTTACTCAGAAGGATTTGAATTTGCGGCAAAGGAGATGGCTAGAGCTTCTCAAGGACTATGACATGAGTGTCCTTTACCATCCGGGCAAGGCCAATATAGTGGCGGATGCTTTTAGTAGGCTGTCCATGGAGAGTGTGTCCCATGTTGAGGATAGGAGGAAGGAGTTGGTGAAGGATGTCCATAGGCTTTCTCATTTAGGAGTTCGCCTTACAAATTAAACAGATGGTTGTTATGGTTTAGAATAGGTTGGAATCTTCACTGGTGATGAAAGTTAAATCAAGGCAAGATGAGGATCCTATCTTGGTGAAGTTGAAGGAAGCTGTCCAGAATTAGAAAGTGGAGGTTTTCTCCCAAAGGGGAGATGGTGTGCTTTGATTTCAGGGCTGTTTGTGTGTTCCGGATGTGGATGACCTGAGGGAGCGAATGTTGAGCGAGGCTCACGACTCTCGGAACTCTATCCATCTGCCACCTAGATATACTATTATTTAAGGGAAGTCTATTGGTGGAATGACATGAAAAAGGATATATCGGAATTTGTAGCTAAGTGTCCGAATTGTCAGCAGGTAAAGGTTGAGCATCAGATACTTAAGGGTATGCTTCACGACATCAGTATTCCTATGTGGAATTTGGAAGAGATCAACATGCATTTCATTATAGGGTTGCTTCGTACGCACCGATAGTGTGATTCTATATGGGTGATGTGGATAGGTTAAGCAAATCAGCGCACTTTTTTACCAATCAAGACTATAGATTCAGCTGAGGATTATGCTAGGTTGTACATTCTGGAGTTGATTTGGTTGCATGGAGTTTCTTTATCCATTATCTCATATAGGGGTTCTTAGTTCACCTCTCAGTTTTGGAGATCGTTTCAGAGGGGCCTTGGTACTCAGGTGAAGCTTAACATAACTTTTCACTCGCAGACAGATGGTCAGGCCGAGCGGACCATTCAAACTCTGGAGGATATGTTGAGAGATTTTGTGATTGATTTGAAGGGTAGTTGGGATGATCACTTGCCTCTCATCGAGTTTGCCTATAACAGTAGTTATCATTCATCATTTAGATGGCTCCATTTGAGGCTCTTTATGGGCGGAGGTGTAGATCACTTATCGGATGGTTCGAGGTAGGTAAGGCTACCTTGATAGGTCTAGATTAAGTTCATGAGGCCATGGAGAAAGTTCAGCTTATTAGAGAGGCTAAAAATAGTTTAGAGTCGTCAAAAATCATATGTGGATGTCAGGAGGAGAGAAATTGAGTTTGAGGTTGATGATTGGGTGTTTCTGAAGGTGTCTCCCATGAAGGGAGTTATGAGGTTCGGTAAGAAAGGGAAGCTTAGTCCCCGATATATTGGTCCCTATAGGATTTTGAGGTGAGTTGGCAAAGTGGCATATGAGTTGGAGTTACCAGTAGAGTTAGCTTTGATATATCCTATTTTCCATTTGTCCTTACTGAAAAAGTGCATTAGTGACCCAACTTTAGTTGTTTCAAAAGAAAGCATTGGTGTGAAGGATGGCTTACCTATGAGGAGGTTCCACTTGAGATCCTAGGTTGTTAGGTTTTAAAGTTAAGGAACAAGGAGGTAGATTCCGTGAAGGGAATCATCTAGTTGAGGGAGTTATGTGGGAGCCCGAAGCAAATATGATGGCTAGATACCCGCATCTTTTCCCTTCTGGCTCCATTTCAACATGACGTACAAGTTTCCTCCTTAGTACCCTATTCAGTTTCATGTCAAGTTCATGTCTCTCAGTTCTTTTCATGCTATAGTATGCATGTACGTTTTATGAATTCAGTTTAGTCGCGTATCTCAGTCCAGAGTCTGTCACTTTGTCAGTCTCAGTCAATAGCTTTCAGTTTCAGGATTGCAGCTCTTTCCCTATCTTTCCAGCTTATTTAGTCTCCATTCGAGGATGAATTTTCCTGAAGGGGAGATAATGTAACACCCCAAAAGTCCCTAAGATCAAACCCTAGACTTGTAGTAGAACTAGCAGAGAAATCTGTAATTTTCCTCAAAACAACTCATTATACGAGTCGTGGTATGAGCTGACGAGTCGTTAGCGAAGTTGTGGAAAGCATCAGAATTTCATCCCTTAGACCACGAGTCCACACCACGAGTCGTGGTAGGGTGGTACAACTTGTGGTCATGATCCATGGGTTGCATCTGTAGAGACAATCCAGATATAACAAGTCACAGTACGACTCGTGCGGTCCCTATAACGAGTCATGGTCAGGAGGCGTGACATCCATCTGGTTGACTGGCCTTAGAAGTAACAAGTCATGGTATGACTCATTGTGTGGTGCGACGAGTCGTGACAAGCAATACGGGTCATGACGACTGGCAAACAAGATTTTAAGTGCAATTATCCAGGGGTATTTTCATAACTTTCTTTGCTTTTAACTTCTAAATGAGGTCGTTTTGGGTTTTCTAAGGATAGTATTTAAGGTTTAGCCTAAACCCTCATTTTACTCCTAACACCCTATTTGAAAGATTAAATCCTCTCAAGCCAAGATTAGGATTCTCCACCAAGTTCATTTAATTTCTCTTAGGTCTTCAAGTCAAGCTAGGGATTCATCAAGCCAGGTATGTAGGGTTATGAATGGAGAAAATCCTTTCACCCTCATTCCCAATTTCATCTCTATCTCAAGAATTCAAGTCTCCAAGCATGATCTTTTGAAATTCTAGGGTTAGACCCAATTATGATAAAATCTCTCATGATCTCTTATGAATTCAAGTCTCTTATAATTCAATTAATGAATTATGACTATGAATACTCGTTTCCTACAAGGATATCTCATGAATCTATGTTTTTAAGTTTATGATGGTTTCACCCAATTATGCATGTTTCATGAATTTCAAGCTTATGAACCTATGTCTTCAAATAATGATGATCTATTCAAGTATGTATGAATTTCATGAAAATAAAGTTTAGGTATCATGGCCAATTTTGTGGAATTATTTTCATGGCTAGTTCACATATGTCAAGTATGATTATGATTTCATGATTTTAAACTAGCCTATGCAAGATCAAGTATGTTTTCACTATGATGACAATGAGTCATGTGTATGTTTTTGAGAGTAGTGTCTAGCACCGAGTAGGCCAGGGGTTTAGGAAAACCCGGGGCCTCAGAACTGCATGCCACCGTAGGTATATATTAATGTTCAAGCCCTACGGGGATTCACGAGTGATATCACGCCTTTAATCGTTCCTTGCCTTGGCAAGCTTGAAATGACTCTGCCAACTTGAGAGAGATAGTTGGGCATAATATAAGATCTATCATGATGGTGTCGGTTATGATGAGTCTCCCATTGTTCCTCATGTTTTAAGTTACTCATGTTCATGACTTATGATACTATGTTTCATAGCGTATTTGACCCATTGATCATTTTATGAGTTTTCACTTATGATTTTAAGTATGGTACATTATATGATTTCTATTTTCAAACCTTGGGTCATTATATTTCAGCTTATAATAAATAACTCATGTTTGTAACTATTGTTTGATTATGATTTCAGCATTGCTCTATCCTCATGTTTATTTTAGCCTTATTCTCGACCTTAATTTACTATTTTATGAGCATGTTTTATTTTCTCTACATTAGTACATTCAAAGTACTGACCGCATACTCTAGGCTGTATCGTCTCATGATATAGGTTCGGGTGATCAGTCTCAGCCCCGACATTAGCTCGCTCCCGCAGTAGTCCAACTCAGTTCCTGTTTGGGTATGTCCTCATTTTCTTAGGCGTATATTAGTTATTGATGTTATGTTCTTGTTTTCAGTTTTAGACTTAGCGAACCAGTAGGGGATGTTGTCCCTGATCACGGGCAAAAATAGCATGCCCGTGATACTCTTTGCAACTTAAATTAGTCGTGTTGTCTAAGTTATTTTATACATTTTCATGTGATTTTATATAAATGTGAAGATATGTGCTAACCAACATGATTAGCCTTTGTTTTGTAGGTTTTGATGACTTTTGAGGAGCTAATCCATGAGTTGGTGAAGTAGAGGCTTGGAAATGGAATCAACACGCGAACGTCGGCAAGAGGAGGCACAAGCGGCCCACTGCGCATCAGAAACTGGCGTGCCACGGCAGGCAGGCTGCCCACAACAGCCTGCGCGTTGGCAACGTGCCGTAAGCGAGCAGGATGCGCGACAAGGAGGAGGCAACAACGCTGCCCAAGAAACGTGCCACTTGGCCCGCTGTCAGCGGCAGAGTTACTTGCCAAAAGGCGATTTTCGGGTTGATTTCAGTGAGCTTTCGCGATAACTCCGTGACATGGAGCCGTTCCACGACAGGCCAAATTACGCACGTTCTCCATTTACTATAAATCGGACCATAGCTCCTAATTCCATTTTGGTCACGATTTTACTCACGGAAAAGCGCCTGAGGTGAAGGGAGAAGTGGGAGAACTCAGCTAGCGTTTGTCAAATTCCCTTCTCATCTACCAATCTCGTGTAAGTATGTAGTTTAGGAGTAGAGTAATAGTAGTGTAGAGTAGTTTTATGAACATGAATGGCTAGAACCCTTTCTCTAGGGTTGAAGCCATGGATTATGATTGTGATTTTTATGAAATTGTTTTGGAATTAAGTTATTGATTGTTGTTTTGTCTTGCATTCTGATTTGTTGGTTGTTTTATGATTGATCACCATGAAAGGATATTTGTTATCTTGGGTAATAGCTTGAGAAGGCATTACCTAGGTCAGGACATGAGAATGTGAGGAGCATGATTGTAATCTCGGGAAGTGCATTGTTTGGATGAAATGCCTAACACCGTGCTTGGTTGACACACGGGGTTATGAAAGACCAACTTGGAGATGTCACATCACCCTCAAGAAAGTAGTTGTGAGGCTAAGTTGAGTTAAATGGTTATACGTATGAAAGTCCCTAATCGTTTCCCCGTAAACCACAACATAATGATTGCCCTTTGACTAGAAAATTAAACTCCTCGCTCACAATGATGCGGTGAGGCTAGATTGCCATGTTTAGAGGCTCGAGACCATGAACATGCAATTCTAGTTATGTGAAATAACAATTGATAGTTCCATGCTTATTCCATTGCAAATCGTAGGCTCGCATGATTATCTGGTTTTAACTCTATGTTGCTCTAGGTAATTTTCGAATATTTCGTTGACCCAAACTCGAGACTTAATTATTCTTCAATCGAAAATGTCTATCACCAACACTTTAGATATTTAAGATCACATTAGAAATGGATAGTTAGAGGAATGGGTCCGGTCCTAATGGGTTCGACCAATCCAGATTCCTTAAAAGAGCCACTATATTGCTTGCACGGCCGACACTTGCGGACGCGCTCGATGTGAAAAAAGTGGGTCGTCAAATTATTGGCACTCGATGTGGGTGGCGGCAAGTATTTAGGCGCCGTTGCGAGGACTCGGCAAAGTTTTTGATAATTTATTTATTTTCATTAAGGATTTTGCATTTACTTAAGTGTTGAGAAACTTGGTCTTAGTCGACTATTTGCGGGTGACGGGTTGTCCTGCCGAGCTGGCTAGAAATAGAGAGCTTGTGGGCAGTTGCTGGAGCCCGAGCGTCAAATCCATTTGCAAGGAAGTAGCTCTAGAGCAAAAAGCTGAGGAGACTTCAAGAAAGGTACAACAACAACAACCACCCGGGCGAAGCACGGTTGTCATCGGAAGCAATGGCGTAAGACTAGTTGGCAGTGGCCATCCCATTAGCGACGAATGTGACCTCTAGTATCGTGCTTAGAACTGGAGGGAACTTTGAGCTAAGCGAATATGGTGCAGCTTTTACATTCTAGTGGTCGATTCTTGGAATGGCACATGAGAGACCATAGCGGCACTTACGAGCTTTCTTGAGATAAGTGACACGTTTGTCTCCCCACCGGCGTGTCCACGAGATTATGTCCGATTGACCCTCTCCCATTCTCATTGTTGGGAGGCGAAAAAGTGGGCGAAGGTGACACCGAACTCCATTACTTCATGGAATGACTTGGCTAAGTTCATATCGGTCTTTCCTTCGAGCAAGACGCAAAGTTGAGAAGTGAGATACTTTCGGTTTCAAGCAAAAGCGATGAGAACTTATACATGGCTTGGGAAAGATTCAAGTCATTTTGTTGAGAGGTGTCCCCATCACCGGCAATCAAATGAAGTCTTTGGACCATACCTTTGTAAGAAGTCTAGCCCACATACAAAAATATTACTAGACTCGGCATCGGGTGGGGCAAGCCTTGGAGAAGACATATGATGAGTTGTACACTTTGTTGAACGAGAATTGCTGAGAATCCAGTGGCACGGCGAGTCATCAGAGGGTCGGAAAGAGATCGGGGTTGACAGAGGTAGATTGGTTTGAATGCTTTGGCGGCACGGTTAACTTCGTTCCAACATCAAATGATAACTGAGTTAAATGTGAGTATGCACCAGCACACGGGCCGGAGTGTGCGGTTCAGCAAGCTCAGAGTTGGTGTGAAATTTGTGGTAATAATGGGCACAACGGGGAATCTTGTGGAACCAATGGGAATCGGTAAATTTTATTGGTAATGTGCGCAAGAATCAAAATCTCGAAACAACTCAACAGAAATTGGCAGAGGCCACCCGAATTCTTTCTTGGGGTGGAAACCAAGCGGTACATGCAACCTCAACAACATCGTGTATCGGCGGGAATGGCGATTGATGGGCATAGTGGCGACCGCATTGAGGAAACACTGTAGAAAATTATGGAGACCCAGAATCAGTTGAAAATCGAGTGAGGATGGCAACAGACTTAATGAACCAGCAAGTAGCCACACAATCTTGAAAAGTGGGTCAAATAGCAATTTTTCGAAACATGAGGCATAGAGATTGCAAGTGACGCAGATCCTAACCCCGGCAGATCAATGCCATCAGTCTTAGAAGCGAGAAACTGGTTAGCTGATGTAGTGCCTAAAGAGTTGAGAAAGGAGGTGCAGCCGGAGTTGGTAAGACCAGGACCATCCACCGATATTGGAGAATATCGAGTCTTGTGGGAAACAAAATGCGCAACCTTCATTGCGGCTTGACACAAAGACCACCACCACCCTTCCCTCAGAGATTCAAAAAGAGCAAGGAGGAGGAATGTTTAAAAAGTTCTTTGAGAATTTCAAAGAACTTCATATAAATTTGCGTCTTATTGATGTCTTCGATGCCCACGTATACTAAATACTTGAAGGGCGTGATGGCGGGCAAAGTTAGGTGGTGGACGTCAGTTAGCATTGAGGAGTGCAGTCACAGGGTATTGAGCAAAATGCCAAAGAAGCTCAAAGACCCCGGGAGTTTTACCCTCCCATACAAATTGGTAAAGCTGAAGTGCTCCGAGCTTTGTGTGATTTAGGGGTAACGGTTAATCTAATGCCCTTATCCTTATTCAACACCTTGGGGTTGGGAAAACCGAGCCACAAGGTTGATCTTTGCAGAGCTGGCTGACAAGTCATAGTGACACCTGATGGAATCATAGAGGACCTTCTCATCAAAGTAGGTAAATTTATTATACACCTTTGATTTTATTGTTTTAAATTTTCAGGTTATTGACCGGTACCCCTAATCTTGGGGCTGACCATTCTTGGCCACTTAGGAGGAACAAGGGAAATTTCGGAAAAATTTTAAAAATTTTTGTGCTTAACAAATTGTTGGTGAATGTAATGCTTGTGGAGATAAGATGCAAAAATTTGAAAAAATTTTTTGTGAGTCAACATGACTTCATCACCCGTTGGTTTCTTTTCGGTTCTTTTTAGACGGGGGTCTTTGAGCAGAAGAATAAAATTTTTATTTTATTTTATTTTTTATTTTTATTTGTATCTGTATAATGTTTTCAGTCATAGTTAGGGACTGTTTCCGGCGATGGAATGGATGACGACCGTCTTGAGAAAAGTAGTCAATAGGTTTTAGTTTTTGAACCCGTAGGCTAATTGATGGCTTGATATTCTTGTTATGTGCTATAAATGATTGTAAGATGCAAGTATGTTTAGTGTTGAAGCTTTACAAGTGGTATACCTTTGTTTGAGACACTTAGGCTCTTGAATTTGGCTCAATATTATTGAAGCTAAATTTGAATTCTTGTGATTAGCGAGTAGGTCTGCTGATGTGTCTTGAATTGAGCATGTGCCATGAGTGTAAGGTTTTTGAGTATTCTATGCTATTGTGGATTGTATAGAACTTGTTGCCTAGTGTGTTTATAAAATGAAATGAAGGATGTGAATTGTAGGAGATGATTTAGGCATTTCGTTGAATTAACCTAATTTTTATCCCTCATTTCTTGAAAAATTAATCCTAGTTAGCCCGTTGAGCCTTGAGCACTATTCTTTGATAGCTGCAACATAAGCTTAATCCTTTTCTTTCATTAACCTCGGGTGACCCAAAGCTCCTAGCGCTTGAAGAAGAAAAATGCGAAAGAGTAAAGGAGTGAGAGGAATGAAAAGAAATGAGTAGCAAGTTGTAGAAGTTGAGAAAGGACAAAGGTGCGACTTATTGTGGAAAGTGGTTGATCATCGTTAAGGAGTAAGAAAACAAAGTAATGAAAAATTATTTATAGAGATCCTTACTGACAAGTCAAAGGTGATTATTTCGTAAAGGGAACAAAGAGGAAAAGAAATTACCAAGGATAAAAAGGTGAAGTAAGGGAAGGGTAGTTCGCAATGAGGGCGTGATGTATTAAAAGCGCTTAGGAAAGATAGTCACTATTACTGGCCAGAATAGTACCTACCTATGCCTGAATTAAATTACAACCTACAAAGTCCTACTTGATCTTACATTCATACATCCTCAAATTAGTGGAGTAAACACTAAGGGCAAGCTTATGGGTCATGACATGATGCATGAATTCTTTGTGAGTAGTGTAATTCTATTTATGTACCCACACGTATTTGGCTGATGTAAAAGTATTTTGCGTGTGATTGGGTAACTCTCTTTCCGTGAGGGCACATGTTTAATGAAGGATAAAATTCATGTGGGATTTCTTAATCGGTGGATTTGCGAGTTTGCTAAGATTGAGAGTGGGTTGATTCTTGAGGTTAAGAAGTCTTAACATAGTTGTATTTCATGGCATGTTCTATTTTTAGCTTGTATCTTACGTAATCATTATAGCTGTAGCTCGAATTATCTTGCTAAATTAGTTATGTGGGAGTCTCCATATGCATGATATGTAAAGGTTGTTGAGGGCGAACAAGGCTTTAAGAGTGGATGTTGTCTGATCACGGGCAAAATAGCATGTCCGTGATACGCTTTATAACTTGAATTAATCGTGTTGTCTAAGTTATCTTATAGATTTTCATGTGATTTTATATAAATGTGAAGATATGTGCTAACCAACATGATTAGCCTTTGTTTTGTAGGTTTTGATGACTTTGAGGAGCTAATCCATGAGTTGGTGAAGTAGAGGCTTGGAAACGGAATCAAAATGCGAACATCGGCAAAGGAGGCACAAACAGCCCACTGCCGCGTCGGCAACGTGCCACGGAAAGCCATTTGCCCACAGACCCACTGCCGCGTTGGCAGCGTGCCAAGGCGGGCGGAGCTGCGACAGGAGGCAACGCTGCCCAAGCAGCGTGCCACGCTGCCTTAGCTGACAGGGTGCTGCCGAGCCAATTTTTGAGACTATTGTTCCGGTGAGCTTTCGCGATGCCGTGTCACGGAGGCGGTGCTCTGCGATACCCCTTTCCGTGACACGGAGCCGTTCCACGACGAGCTAAATTACGCACGTTCTCCATTTACTATATAATAGGACCCTTAGCTCTAATTCCATTTGGTCACGATTTTACTACGGAAAACTGCCTAGGAGTGAAGGGAAGTGGGAGAACTCAGCTAGCGTTTGTCAAATTCCTTCTCATCTACCAATCTCGTGTAAGTATGTAGTTTAGGAGTAGAGTAATAGTAGTGTAGAGTAGTTTTACAAACATGAATGGCTAGAACCCTTCCTCTAGGGTTGAAGCCATGGATTATGATTTTAATTTTATATATTTATTGTTTGTTTGTTTTAATTAAGTTATTGATTGTTGTTTGTCTTGAATTACGATTTGTTGGTTTTTTTAATGATTGATCACCATGAACGAATATTTGTTAGCTTGGGTAATAGCTTGAGAAGGCATTACCTAGGTCAGGACATGAGAATGTGAGGAGCATGATTGTAATCTCGGAGATTACGTGTTTGGATAGAAATATACCTAACAGTGCTTGGTTGACTTACACGGGGGTTATGAAAGAACAACATGGGATGTCACATCACCCTCAAGAAAGTAGTTGTGAGGCTAAGTTGAGTTAAATGGTTATATGTACGAAAGTCCTAATCGTTCCCGTAAACCACAACATAATTGATTGCCCGCGACTAGAAAATTAAACTCCTCGCTCACAATGATGCGGTGAGGTGCCGTGTTTAGAGGCTCGAAAGACCATGAACATGCAATTCTAATTATGTGCAAAATAACAATTGATAGTTCCATGCTTATTCCATTGCAAATCGTAGGCTCGCATGATTATCTGGTTTTAACTCTATGTTGCTCCTAGGTACCTTCAGAATATTTCGTTGACCCAAACTCGGACTTAATTATTCTTCAATCGAAAATGTCTATCACCATTACTTTAGATATTTAAGATCACATTAGAAATGGATAGTTAGAGGAATGGGTCCAGTCCCTATGGGTTCGACAATCGGTTCGGCGGTCCGCGTGACTCCCTTCATGACTCGGCGATTTTCAACCGGTCCCTTATCAGCGAACCTTTACCATGGCCTCATGAACCCGTCAGGCCCTATCATGGCTGCTTCACCAACCTCATACCATTCAATGGGCGATCTATACCTTCATCCATAAAGAGCCTCGAGCGGTGCCATCTAGATCTTTGGAGTGATAGGCATTGTGTAAGCAAACTCAATCCAAAAGGCAAGTGATCATCAACTACCTTTAAAGTCCATCACACTGACTCTCAACATGTCCTCGAGTATGGATTGTCCGCTCCGCCCTGACCATCTATTTGCGGATAATCTTTAGCGTTGAGTTTCACACTGAGTCCCAAGCCCGCTTTTGGAAGGACCGCCAAACCGAGATGTAAGCGAGTATCTCGATGCGAGATGATAGAAAAGGGCACTCCATGTAATCGCATAACTCACTGCATATATAGTTTGGCATAATAATCCATTTGAATCATGGTTTTGACCTATAGGAAATGTGCAGCCTTGGTCAACATGTCTACAACCCAAATAGAATTATAGTGTCGCGAGTATGAGGTAGGCTGCAATGAAATCCATATTAATCTCTTCCCACTTCCAAGTGGGAATTCTAATATCCTGAAGTACACCTCCCGGCCTTTGATGCTCGACTTTCACTTGCTGACAGTTCCGGGCACTTGGCTACAGATTCTACAATATCCTTCTTCATGTTGTTCCGCAATATATCCAGATCATGATACATCTTGGTGGTACTTTCGAATGGATAGAATACCAGGACATATCAAATATGCCTTGAACACCTGTTCATTAGATTAAACAAAGCGGAAGGGCATTGGTTTGTCCGAAATACGCAACAACAAATTCGTAGTGACCATACCGAGTCGAGAAAATGGTTTTGGTATGGCACTCTCAGACCTAAGTGGTGATACCCAAATGCGAGATCAATCTTGGAAAGCAGATAGCACCTAAGTGGTCAAACAAATTATCGATCGTTAGCGGATATACATTCTTAACGGTGACCTTTTCAACTACCTATAATCAATGCACATCCGTGAGAACCATCTTTCTTCGAGCGAATAGGGCGGGTGCACCCCAAGGAGACTTACTCGGCCTAATAAAACCCCTATCTAACAGGCCCTTTAACTGATCCTTTAACTCTTTTAGCTCAGCTGAAACCATTACGTAGGAGCAGAATAGATATAGGCTGCGTGTCGGGAAGACGATCTATATTGAAATCAATCTCCCCGCTTTGGAGGACACCTAGAAAATCATCGGGATAGACCTGCGGATACTCACGTATAGGCCCATTTGGATAGTCGAGATTTTTATACTCGACATCCTTAACTCTAACTAGATGGTATGCAACCTTAGAAATCATCTTTGTGGCCTTAAGGTAGAGAAATGAATCAACCTACGAGCTCAAACTGAACTACCCTTCCATTCTAAGGGTGGCTCACCCGAAATATGAACTCTACGGCTTGGGTTCTACAATTAACGCAAACATAGGTTGCAAATAACCAGTCCATGCAGAGAATAACATCAAAATCGGTCATGGCTAACTCTATCAAGTCTGCTGAGGTGACTTTATGAAGTTGAGACTGGGCAACTCTATATACCCATCTGGCTATAATCAACGAGTCACTTGCTGGAGTGGAAGCTGAAAGAGGTTCGACAAGACATTGGGACTGACTCGAAGGTACTGGCTACGTATGGTGTCACAGACAAGTAGCCCCGGATCTAACAAAGCATATATATCAATGTGGAAAACTTGTAACATACCCATGACCACATCCGGGGAGACCTCCTGCTCGACGGAAGCTAAAGCATAGAACACGTGCGGCGCTGACCGCTAGGTTTGTGCTAGTAGATGCCCCTGTGTGAGCGTGGGGGAGGGGCTGCTGAACTAGAGTCTGGCCTCAGCTCCCAACCTGATCCTGCCTCACTGCTGGACAATCTCGAGAAGCATGTCCAGGGTTGCCCACACCAGAACAAGCACTGAGCTTTGCCAAGCATTGGCACGTGTGCCCCCACCACATACGCGACAAGATAGATGCTAGAATCGTAGATTACTTGCTGCTCTAACCCCTCGAGCCTGATGCTCGTCCTCTCTGATCATGTCTAGGCCTGGATGGCACACCCAATCTTGAAAGATTTTGGGGGCGGAGATGATCTGCACGGTGAATCTGTTAGCCGGTGTCCACCTTAGAGACCTTCTTTGAAGAGAACCTATGATCCTCGGTCACGGCCTCTTGGCCTCCTATCTCTCAAATGCACCGCCTCCATCTACTTGGCGTACAACACAATGCAAGGGAAGTCCATATCACGGTGAAGCATAGCAATCTAGCACTTCTTATCCAAATACCCATATACCGTGAACAAACTGCTCACCGCGCCCTCTGTTCAGCCACTAACCCAGGGAATATTTTGATAGGCAAGTGAACTCAAGGAATTCTCTAGCACTGTCATCCTTCCCTACTTCGAGTTTACAAACTGTTGCCTTCAACTCCCTCATCTCCAGGGAAGCGTCTGAATGCAACACGAAACTCCTCCCGTGATCGGACCCGCTCAGTGACCTTGCTATCCTTCCGTTGGCGAGAAACAGATATACGCCACCCACTTCAACTGGTAGGGGGCCAGCTCACATTGCACTCAACACTACTCACCACAGCCCAACTGGTGATCTTGACAATCTAAATCAATGAAATCATGCGGGTCCTCACCTACCTTTGACCCCAAGAAATCCGGCGAGTTCATTCTCAAGAAGTCTCTGACTCTGGCCGCCGCCGCATTGCCATTTGAGGAACATGCACAACGGCTGCTGATTGACACGGCGGTCAAGGCCTGCACAAGCAACGAATAGCGGCCGGAACTCGGCATGGCCCGGTTTGCTCCGTGTACGAGGCTCTGACCCAGGTGGGGGCGCTAATGCCGATAACCATTTCCATTCTCGTGGCCTTCACCGCCTCCATTCCTCCTTTCGTTCATTCCTTCGAGGGAGCCATTATTTTCAATCGCGATTAACATGAATTAGAAGGTTGAAAGACTTCTCGTAAAATAAACATAGATCATGAAAGAGGGAGCATTTCCTAAACGTCTCGTAGCCTCTCCTTCATAAGTGTGGCCTGCTTCACACCCATGAAAAAGACTCTACTTAATTCAGCTTTTAGACACCCTGGACACTTGAGCCTATGGCTCACGATACCAAGTTTGTCACGACACGGACGGAGGCGGATCGTAGACACGAAAGGACACCGAGGGCCCCAAGTCGACCCGTGGCATAACCATAAAGCTAACTCATTTGAAAAACTGAAGAAAGCATCAATATAACTTGGCAGAAGTCTAATTCAATATAACATCGAATAACATCCAGCTAACACATACATAAGTCTAAAACACCTCCCCAGTTTGGATGAGTTGGCAGGACAAGACCCCAACTAACTCAGCAATACAAACTGGAAATACGCAAAGGAAAATGATAGTCTGGCCCTCAAGGTTGGGGACTCACCAATCTGAGCAGATACTAACTCTGAAAAGCTGTCTAAGTGTGGAGGTGAAATTTCCTTGGAGTGGGTCTGTATCATGAAATGATACAACAAAGAAATATGCGGTCGGTACATGGAATGTACCAGTATGCATGGTCAGTAAAATCGCTTAAGTAAAATAAATCAGTTAAAACTTTTCTAATATATTAGGCTTTCAGGTCTGAAGAAAGGGCTACATGCATTCATTCTGAAATCAAAAATATTATCATGACATGACCATACATAGCTTTATAACATCATAGTACGGCTTCGAATGACTCAGCTGAAATATGACATTTTAAGAAAAAGTTAGACAATGAGTCAAACCTTACTTTGAACACATGCATGCTTAAAGTAATGATCATGAGTAGTGAATATGCAAATCTGAATCATATAGACAATGGGAGACTTGTCCTTAGCGAACATACCCGCGATAGAGCTTACATGGTCTGACTATCACACTCAAGTGGGCAGAGCCGTCCAAAATTCTTGCCAGGGCTAAAGACGCTACCATGATATAGATATCAAGATCAAGGGCCAATAGGGCCGGGGAAAGCTCATGAGGGAGGTCCCAATAATATAACAGTATCATCCTACGTTGGCGCGTAGTTTTGGGGCATAGGGTGATCGGCCTTTAGCCTACTCGGTGTTAGACTCTTCTCCCAAAAGCATGCAATGCTCTACATCAATACGAAGCTCAACATCTACTATTGACAGAAGCTCAAGATGAAATCATGCATAACTCAACATCATATAAAACGAAGTTCAACATTGTCCTTTAGCTCAATAACGAAATCATGCATAGACTAGGCGTCATATGAAAATGAAGCTCTATATTGTCCTTTGACAAAGCTCAATAATGAAATCATCTCAATTATGAACTTATGCATATGAGAAGCTTTAGTTTGAAACATACCACAAGATAATAATATGAAATTTGGGAGACTTCGCCAAACAATGTGCTCAGCTTATTTCGGGAAAATTATCATTTTAAAATCAACATGTGGGTATTTCCCAAAGCACACCACATACTTGGATCTACTCAATTCATTTTAAAACAATATCATAATCATGGGTAGTTTTGAAAACATGCTTTTCATTATCAAGTCTCGTCATCATCACACATTCATCATCATTCTCTTCTTTCATGAACTTCTCATCCATGGGCATAAATTTTCATATTTTAGAAAACACAATTTTTGATTGAAAACAATTTAAAATCTACCCAAGCTTTACAATTCATCAATATACAAACATAAATACAATCATACCCCATGTATAGAGATTGAAGAATTATACAATTGGGTGAAACCCCATACTTGATCATGGTAATTTTCATAGTTTGCTAGAAATTGGGCATGAGTGTGGAAGGATTCACCCTCCTGCCTTATATACCTGGAAAAGGTGGATTCTAACACTTTCTAATTGCCCAATATGAGATTCCAATGGAAACCTTCAAAACTTATAAATCCTCTCTTCAAACTCACAAGTTTGCATGCATGGAATGGACTTTGCTTAAAATAGGTTTTCCCCTCCTTAAACCTGCTAAAAACGGGCCTTAAATGACGTAGTAGGCTAAAACTTAGGAATGACAAAAATACCCTTTTAAAATCACCCGGAAAAGCGCTCCCTTTGGACCAAACAACGGACAACCTTGAATTGGATTGGAGAGTACCTGACTCATGGTATCTGTCCATGCTATGCACTGCTGAGACTTGCCTTCAGATCTGAACGACGGGCGAATAGGATGACTCATCCTTTGAAAATGGATAATTACATCGTCCGTTGTTTTCCTTCACCCCTGTCTCGAACCTTCCTACCACAAGCCTCACCACGACTGTTAGTTGCTTCTAATAAGTCATGGTTTTGATCGCGTCCACGCACCTTTGGAAATTCTTGCAACCCAATGACCGGTAACAATGAGTCGTTACACCTCACAATGAGTCATTACACCTCTGTGGAGTCAGCGAAGACTCATTGTATTCCATTGTTGAAGTCCATATCTTACCATAGCGTAAGGACAACCGTTGTATCCACAGCGGAATTGTCCATCATTCATTGTTTCCACTACCCACCAATACTTCTCCTCCCAAACCGCATGCAACGGCCATGGTTTGATCGTACGTTGCATTGCAAATTTTTCCCAATTTCAGCGATTATCAGCTTTTAACTTTTGGGTTTTATTCTTGAAACTCCGAGAATTATTACAATTGGGCTCTCACCGATGGGGTGTATACATCGAACTCCACGTCTAGCTCACATGATTACATGTCGATTATAGACTCTTCCACCTTAGTACATTATAGTTCGGTTCGGTTATTTCAGTTTATTCCAGATTACAGATATAGCTATGATCTTCAGTCAATACCTGTGTTACCTTTGTACAGTTATATTCAATGTTTATTAGTTCGGTTGTGTATTACTACTATTTTACTTATATCTCACATACTTGGTACATTCAAGGAAATGCGGTACATATTTTCCATGGCATGTCGTATTATGATACGAGACACATGTTCTCAGTCTTATGAGCAGTAGTTCCCTTCCGACAATTTCAGCAACGGTTTAGTTGGTGAGTCCTCATCTTCTGAGGACGAGTATCTTTTAAATTTAGTTTTTGTTTGAGTTAGACATTTAGAGTTGGAAATTTGGGGATTGTCACAACAACTTGTCGGTTCTTAGATAGCTTTCGGACAAAGTATTGTTTCAGTACGTTTTGCGGTTGTCGTATAAATTTCAGCATCTTGTGGAGACGTTTCTTATTTTTGAAAAGTTATTTAGTTATGTATCTCATTACGCTTCTATTTAATTCAGTATACCGGTGTGATGTTAAGCCATGGGTTAGCTTGCGGGGTCACTTGCAGCACCAAGTACCATGTCGCGTCGAGTGTAGACTGGGTGTGATAATCACCTACCTCTCATCAAATTTGCATACAACAACTACCACTCAGTAGGAGAGTTTAGGTAACTCTATAGGGTGGTTTGCGTTGGTGAATCTACCTTAATAGGACCTGATTTAGTATAAAGGCATGAAGGTTCAAGCTTTAACCAGAAATGGCTAAAAACAACTAAAAGTGACAAAATCGTATGTAGATATAAGGAGAATGGAGCTGGAGTTTTGCTGTGGATGATTGGTTATATATGAAAATTTTACCTATGAAAGGGGTGATAAGATTCGGGAAGAAAGATCGGTCAGATATATTGAACACCTTCTGAGAATCTAAGAAAGTACATCGGTAATGTAGCCTATGAGTTTGACTTTCCTGCGAAGTTAGCATCGGTGCATCGAGTCTTCCATGTGTCTCAGTTGAAGAAATGAATCGGTATCTTGAACTCAATAGGGCCTTTAGAAATTGTTGGTGTAAAGGATAGTCTCTCTTTGAGGTTCCGGTTTAGTTACGGACCATCAGGTTTGTAAGTTGAGAACAAGAGAGGTCGCTTTAGTAAAAGTTTTATGGGAGGAACTGACTAGTTGAGAGATTCTATAGAGTAAGTAGATATAATGGCTGATACCTCACTATTCACATCCATCTTGGCTAAATATCAGGTATAACCCTCTAGTACTATTAGTTCCATGCTCATCCTCTATTCATGTCTTAGTGTGAACCATAGTTGCATGAATTCAATTAGTATATCTATCTCGGTTAGTCAGTCACTCCTTGATGTCGGTTTATAGCTTTAGTTCGGGATTACTGACTCTTTCCCCACCTTTCCAACTTGCCCAGTCTTCATTCAAGGATGAATGTTACCAAGGAGATATTGCAACACCTCAAAAGTTTCTAAGACTAAACCCCAGACTTGGAATACAAACCAGAAAGAAGCTAGGAAAAATTCCTTGAAAAACTTGTTAGATGAGCGTATCGAGAGATGACGATGCATTAAGACAGTCATTGGTTGCCGGTAGATTTTTTTCTCAGACTCAATAGATGATACAACGACTCGTTGTTAGAAGTGATGAGTCGTCGTATTGCCCCGTTGTGCCAAAATCCAGAATGCGGTCAAAACCTCCCCCAGAACCTAACGATCGAGACGACGAGTCATTGGAAGAAGCAACGACTCATCTGTGAGTCATTAGATGAAACCAGAAAGGGTTAGAAGTCCCCAGTGACAATGAGTTGAGACAATGACCCATTGTCTCAGCTAATGGGTAATTACGTAAGTTCGTTGGGGAGATAAAATTGTTCAAACTTCCTCCGACGACAGGTGGAACCAGCGACCCGTTGTTCCTTCTATGGAATAATTGTGTCCATCCGTTGGAAGGCTTTAGGAATTGTCAAAAATTATCTAGTGACAATGACCCCTCAGATCCTAACAGAGTCGCCTTTCCGGCCATTGATTAAAAGTCCGGTAAGTGGAACTCTAGACCCGGGATCAATTTGGTCCTAATGAGTTACGGTCGCTCCAATGACTCATTATGTGACCCGTTGGATCCGAACAATGATTTTGAGACTTTTCTCGGGGGAACTTTTGTAACTTTTTCTTTATTTTGGTTTCTAAGCTACATCATATTAGGATTAGTTGGAGAGGGATTTAGGGAAGTAGTCGACCCCCTCACCTCATTCTTTCCTAATCACTCAGACTTTCATCATAAGAACTCAGACAACATTCTCAAGGCAAGATCTAGAGCTTCTTCTTCTTCTTCTTCTTCTTCTTCTTCTTAGGATTTCAAGTACGTTCTCAGGAAATTCATTTACAGGTATGTGGGGATTTAGCAGGGATATTCCTTTCACCCCCTGTGCACCGAGTAACCAGTGAACCTAGCTTTCTTTCAAGTTTTTAGAAATCATGGCTTGGTAATTTTCTTCTAGATGTTGAAATTCCCTATCTCCTAAGTGTTTAGAGTTTCCATGACCGGTACTATGTTGTAAATGTGATGTTGATTTCAAACTTATAAAATGTCTCAGATTATGATTCTTGTATGACCTTGAGATTTCACTCCATGTACTAGCAATGATTTGAAAGCATCATGATCTTTCAAAATACACATGATTTTCCAATGATTCATGTAACCGAGCTTTCTGATTGTCGGCATATACGTGGGCTGATAATATTAGTAGTTTCAGCATTTCTAGCATTTCAGTATTTTCAGTCACTAAGTCTTTTAGTCTTTAAGGACACTTCTAGATAAGTAGTTCTGACTTAGCCTTAAGACTCGATTGGGCTAATTAGATCGATGGATTGTGCTTAGGCTTTTAGTTGGGAGCGGTACTTAGCACCAAGCGAGCTGGGGTTTAGTGCACTCAGGTTTCCAAAACTATGTGCCACCGTAGAAGTTTAACTCCGAATGGGTTTTACAGTCAGTGATGCAACCAGCCATTGTAACCTGGCAAAGTACGGTGGGCCCTATCGATGAGGCTGTTGAACTCCACGTATAGCTTACATGGTTATATGTCGGTTGGCAGACTATCTCACAGTACAATATAGTTAGAGTCCTTAGTCTAGTGTAGCCTATCGGATTTGAGAGGATATGCTCGTGACCTAACTCGGTTATCAATTCTTAAAGTATTCTTATATATGTTAGACTTCTTGCTATATTTATGGTTTTGAATGGGGTCTTTGCATGTTATTTTGATTCAGTTTATGATTACATTTATCTATGTTTTGTTACATCTCACATACTCAGTATATTTCAAGTACTAATATACTTCTGCATGCTATATCATTTTTATGATAGGCTCGGGTACCCGACCTCAACATGCAACTAGTTTCCTCGACGTACCCAGCAGTTGATAGTGGTGAATCCTCATCTTTCGAGGGCCGGAGTCTTTGATTTCAATTATCATCATTTCTAGCATTTTAGACTTTAGAGTTAGGCTGGGGCCTTATCCCGGCAACTCATCGGTGTGGAGGCTTTGAGATAGTGTAGTATTAATTTCGGCTTATCATTCTCGGGGATTTGCTAATACTTCGGTATTTCTCAAATATTATCTATTTATGCAAAGGAATGTTTTCATACTTGATTATGTACGCTAAGTATTCTTCTTAAATATCAGTCGGAGTCCAGATTATGCTATGCCATGGGTTTGCTTAGGGTCACTTGTGTTCTAAGTGCGTGTCGCGTTCGGGGTGTAGACTCGGGTCATGACATGAGCAATATCGGAAGCAAGCTAGAACTTATCAAGACAAATCAAAGAAAGCCTATTATCATCTTCCTAAACGAGCAACACTTATTGTTTGTTTCAATAACATGTAGGAAAAATTCTAGACTAAGATGCAAAACATGGAATACATCACGAGAAATCCTCCGCGTCACATGACACAAGTCACCGATTAAGCAGTCAATATGCTCTAAGGCAGAGACGAGAGTCATAGAGAACTCCAAATATAATAAAATCTATATACAGAGTCACAACCATGATCCTAGGTGTCAAAAAATTTACTATTTTACCAAACACTCACAAGAAATAACTACTCAAGCTCAATCCAAAATTGCTCGTGTCAACCAAATCAAAAATGGTCTTTTCTCTTGTCTCCCCATTATTCCTAAAAAAATAAAAATTTAACGACTTAATTTCCTCAAGACGGTCGTCATCCATCCATCGTAGGTTAGGAGTCTCTATCTATGACAAAAAAAACTAAAAAAATTTACTCCTAAATAAAAAAATTACCCGGCTCAAGATACCTCCCTTGAAAGAAGCCCAGTGCACAAAGAAAACCGAGAGGGATTATTAACTACCTAAAAAAAATTCAAATATAAAAACATAAAAATATGTCCAACATCCCCAACCCACACTTAAAATTTTTGCACTCTCCCCAATATGCACAAAAAGAATACAAGGGTAAAAGAAACTCTCATGAAGGCCAAACGTTGAAGCATAGAGAGAAGAGATACTCAAACTTCTCCTAACAAGATTTAGTTCTTCATATGGGCACCCGCCACTTAGTCCCAACGGTAGCTTACTTTTTACGCTTTCAATGACTTTTCTTCAATGTTCAAACTCCTATAAGAATAAAAATAAAACTACAAAAATAATATAAAATAAAAAAAAGAAACTTGAACAAATAAAAAGCAAAGCCTAATTTAGTGAAATAATTAATTTCTAAGTCCCGACGCGGTCCTAAAAACTTGATGCGTCCAAATACATGCAGAATTGTATGCGGTCATACAAGTATATAGAATTTGAAGTCCAATATCGTACCCACGGGGACTTATATGCTAATTTATTTATTCAAGCTGATAAAATTTTAAAAATATTATAATCATTTAAACTAAATAAAGAAAATACTAATGAAAAATTGACCATAAAAAAGAGCATATTTTATTTTATGTAATCAATGAGATGAATCGACTTAGGATTATGAAATCACTAGCAATCATGCACCTTCGTTATATTTCAATAAATATCGAGTTATTGATTCATGGGGTTAATTGTATGATTATGGTCCTTTGAGCCTCTAATCACCTATTCACATGCAATTCTATGTCTATATTCATATGATTAAGAATAAATCATGCGAATGATATTGGCTTCTCCCATTAAAAGAACCAGAAAAGGCCTTCTAGGTATATTCCTATCCGGTAGCAAATGAATTCTAAGTTTCACTTTAAGAAAGATCTTTCTCCTATATTCTTCATTGTATCTTATTGATCCTTTATAAGTTTGCAACAAGAATATTGATTTATTTAATGGTGATCACGCATTTGAAATATTAAGCACAAGAATATAAGAACACTACTATGATAAATATGAAATCTAACTCAATTTCGTATCAATAAAATCATAATTCTAGAATGAGAGGTTTAGCTCCATATAGACATGGAGTAATTACAACAAATCATTTAAAGAAAAATATAAAAAAAATAATATATTATTAAAATTTAAAGATAAAGCTTCTTCTCAAAATTTTCAAACTTGACCATGTCTAGCTCTTCTAGATAAAATTGTCTTCCAAAATATTTTTAATTACGTGATGGTACCCTGCTCTAATATTAATCTTTGAGAAATATCTAGCACCTTCCAGTTGATCAAATAAGTCATCTATCCTCGGAAGGGGATATTTGTTCTTAATAGTAACTTTATTCAACGCAATAATCTACGCACATTCGTGAGGCCATCTTTCTTTCTCACAAACTAAGATTAACTGCCCCAAGGCGAAGCACTAGGCCTAATAAAACTTTTATCTTGCAAGTCTTTCAACTGATCCTTCAACTCCTTTAGCTCATCAAGGATTAATTCTATAAGGAGGAATAAATTATGAATAGTATACTGGTAGCATATCCAATAGCAACATGGGATTTTCCAACTGGAGGGAATACCAACAAGCTCATTTGAAACATATACTGGAATTCACTGACCACCAAAATAGACTAAAGAGTCGGGAATTCTACTTGTACATCCCGAACTATGACAATATGGTAAATACATCCTTTTGCAATTAGCTATCACCGAGAGATAGGAAATAATCCTACCTTTTGGCACACGATTGTAGTGCCCTTTGCATTCTCGAACTACTTCTCTAGGGAAATGGAATCTGACAATCTTTATTGAGCACTCAAATTGGCATAACATGGTTCTAGCAAATCTATGCCTATAATTACATAAAAATCAATCATTTATAACTCTACTTCATCTGGTCTATCGACCAACAATTTCCACCGTATAACCTCGATAAACTCTTTGGGCGATATGGATTCACCAATAGGTGTACATACATAAAATGGTTGGTAGAGAAATTCTAGTACTATACAAAATTTCCTTGCTAACAATTGGAGTAACATATGATAGAGGGGAGCTTGGATCCATCAAAGCATATACCAACTGAGGGCGAGCAGTGTACTGTCACAAATATCGGCCACAACTCAAGTCCTGTCGTCCTGCTAGTGCATAAGTGTGGTTCTGACCACTTCCAGAACTGGATTCTCCCATTCTGCCTCTACCTCTTCTTACTGAAGTATGGGCCCATGCCACGTAGAAGGTGCGGGAATGTGTGACCTTCTTGATGATTCGTCTGTTGGCGCTATCACTCCTAATCTCCTGATCAGGAAGTCCCTCATCATATGACCCTCTTGTACATAGGAATATCGAGCTTTGGAATCATATTAGCATCTCCCAAACTGCCTCCTGCTATATGTAACCTGATACGGCGGGGTTGGCCTTGTCTAATCTCTGAGCCTCTACATTCTTTTTTGTAAGCGATGCCGTGAACTCTCCTGGACACGACTATCCATAATGATTAGACCTGCTATTGCTTCTGGGGTAAGGGGCCTAGGTGGCCTACTTGAAATTCAGGGTTTGGGTTCCTAGGACTCATATGTATATCAAGGCGAATTACGGCCTTTTATGCTAACCCCTGTCTACCCTCTCGGCCATATGTCGTTGTTTGCTGACCTCTTATATAATGCAGGAAAAGACTGAATCGGTGATATATCTATGTCCTCTCGCAACACAGCTATAGTGCAAGACTCAACATACACTAGATCAAGCCTTTCTATGAATGGTATACCACACAGGCGGGTGTTGTAGCGACAAGGTTGGTGCATATCAGCCAAGAGTCAAATCTCGAGTACATACTTTTGGACACTCATCGGCATTGTTCCATATGTAAAAACTGATCTACTCTAGTCTCTCAAATCTTTTCTAGCAAAACTGTGATATATGAAAGCTTCTCGAAAGCGGGATAGTGAACAGGCATCCCTCTCTGGATATCTCCTAGCTTTTGTACCTGGAGAACAACTGATCTTCGCCATGAAACACAATTAACTTAGCTGATTGGTGTAAAGTATACATAACTCGAAAATTTGTTGCCAAGCTGATCAAGAAATGTTGAGGGTCTCTCTGGATCTGTCCTGTAAACTGTAGAGGATTTAAAGCAATAAACTCATGAACCCTCGAATTCGGGTCCTTTATAAGGCTAGACAACCTCTGGTGCCATTGGTTGTTCTTGGCGGACATAACTTGAGCCAACATGTAAATTGCACTCCTGACATCCTGATTTGAAGGAATACGAGGAGTTGGAGATGGTGCTAGCTGATCTGTAGCCCTCAAAGGTTTCTGACGTAGTGGAGAATTCGAAGAGATTGAAGATGTCTCCCCTTCGTCCTCGGGATGGGCCATCTCCACTGTGGCACTCTGCTAATTTACTTTCTCCTGTTCTTTGTGTCTAACTCTGGGCGGTTAAGTCTATCATGTATCAAGTATCTATAGATAGAAAGATTTGAGCAGAAGAAGCATAACCATATATTATTCCTTGTAGCTCCTTTCTTATAGGGTCTTTGGTGCACAACACATTTTAAACAAAGACACTAGACACGTCTTGCCGGCTCCCTATGATATGATGTTGCTTGTATACCAAGTTTGTCACACCCTTCTTTGGGAGGCGTAATTGGTAGCTGATACCACACTGGACCCTAAGGTGACCTAGCTAGACATATACACCTCTGGTTCATACCAACAACACTTAAACAAGAAAACAATACTATTTATCGATAGCCAACTAAGTGATGATAGTTTTATACGAAGATTCTTATATCGCTTTTAACATGTGGAAGCAACTAAACAAGATTAATCCTGACAAAGGGAAGCTCATATTTTACATATGTATAACTCCAACAGCTTACTCAATCAATAACTATTATGGTTATGAGTACTATGGTGATAAAGAACAAGTGTCACTCAACTATAGGAATAAAACTTTCAAAGGTTTAGCTTAACATACCTCGTAAGTGATCTCCAATCAATAATTTGATATGCTACTTTATCACAACAATCACGACATACTACAACTCAATAGCCACCTAAAACATTCCACAACACACAAATGGAGAAGAAATTACGTGTTGGCGTATTTGTTAACGATAAAGAGTATAACTTCCAAATTAACGATAGAGGGAAGTATAAAAGCCTTTACCCTATGATATGAAGGAAAATTGTACATACACCACAACCCTCATGAGTTGCTTATTTGATTATTTATCAACCACACAGCTCAAAATTGACGGGGGTAAACACGTTCTAGACGAGTTCTACAACCACCCCGACTTGTTTCTTAGCTTGGAGCAAGTTCGAATGGTGATTTCTCCTTCAATTCAGCTTGGGAACCTAGAAAGAGAAGAGGAAAAACCTGATATTTTGGAACTGTTTGGAAATGAAAGGTTCCAAGATATATCTATATATTTCTCGATGACATGGGTGTTACTGCCCTTCTATCCTCGCAAAAATGCAAATATCTACCTATTCTGAAAATTGTATCGATGATGCATTTTTAGTACATTGGAAACTAGACTCATAAAATTTAATTTGATAGGTAGTAGGCATACTAACTCTTTATAGATTGGAAGAAAAGCTCTAAGACATATAGCACAAATTTCAGAGAATCTCCCGAAAGTAATTTTCATTAACTTTTTGCTGATTTTTAAAACAATTTTATCGACTTCAAATTTTAAATATGCGATCATTGAGTGATTTGATACCTCATAACACATTCTTCTTATTAGTAAACATAAACACTCTTAACAATATCTCAAAGCACGTGTTTATCGCTTGATCACATCCCGAATCCACTTCTTTATAGGAGAAAGTGTATACGGTCGTAAGCAATATAATTTACCCAACTTTATGAGTTGGGGTCGAATCCCACAAGGAATAAGGGATAGATCACTACTAGAGTTGTATGTCAACCTAAACTAGTTAGCATTATCATACATAAAATAAATGTTAGAGGAAAAATGGAAACACTATATGATTCTACTCAATATCAAAATGAAGTAATGCAGGTTGAGGCAACAATGAGAGCAAATACTAGAGATGTGATATTGATGGGTATCAATAGGAATGGGGTTAATCAGCAAGTCTCAAGAATCAATTAATAACATTAATATCCATGGACAAGTCTATACCCGATGTATTTCGACTACTTGGGCATATTATACTTGAGTTCTTTCAAACCTCAAGCTCAACTAACACATTACCCATATTGTCTTAGTGAAGAATTAAGCTATTTATAGCCTTAATCCTTAAATTTGAGTTATGAAAATGGATTTTGGCTATTCCTATCCCAACATACATTGCAAAAACCCAAATTTTTCACTAATGCTTTCTCACCCATGTCTTACTTCCCTTTCTCAAGCAAAAAGCAAGATAAGTAATTACAATCTATGTTTGCAACCATAAATATTTGCATTCAAACTTAGAGAAAGTATTAGATTCATGCATAATAAGTAATTCTAAGACTAAATTAACAACACCCAATCAAACACACTCCTAGCAATCAAATTAGCTACTCATGAATGTAAATAAGATAATTAAATAATAAGAATTGATTCACATTCATAATTGAATAGTAAATTTGAGCTTCAATGTATACTTCAATGGAGAATTTCTTACCCTAAAAGTATTGAAGAAGAAGAAGGAGAAGAAGACTATCTCTTACTTCTATCTCAATGAAATTTCATAGATTATGATAATTTCAAAATCAAAGATTATGTGAAATTTATAAAAAACAAAAAAAATAAAAAAAATAGAAAAAGTTTGCTTTTCATTCTTCTGCATGAATTTTTATTTTGCCCTTAGAAGCTTCTAAATCATTCTTGTTTTAGATTTGGACAACTTTTCCCTTTTCAATACGACGTCACTTGCACGAAACTTGTGTTTCACAGGTGCCCATCCATGAAATGTGGGTGCTCTATAGGTCGTGGCATCTAGTCTAGTTAAACTCTGCGTACCTTTTTACATTTCGCAGGTGCTCCACTGCATTCAGTAGTTTTGTCCAAGTGGGCATCTTCACTTTTGGCATCTTACGTGTTTGTTGGTGTCGGCGTGCAAGTCTCCTTTCGGCACCCGCTCTTTGTTCAATTTCTTTGTTTTCTTTGTTTGAACCTAAAACCTGTAAAATCAAAAGAAAAAGGCATAAAACCTTCCTAGATAAGTTAAAAACAAAGCAAAATCTCATGCCAAAAGCCAAATGAGTTATTAAATTACCAACTCATAAAATCCCCAAACTTGAACTATTGCTTGTCCTCAAGCAAGGCAGCTCCTCATAAATGAGAAATTGAATTAAGCATGGAATAACACAAGATTAACACATGAAGGACCCCTAATTTCTAGGACAACCCTAAAATCATACACAAATTCAACACTAAAAAGAGACTCAAGCATGGTGCACCCTTTTCAAGAGAAAACCACAACCAATTGCTTTATTTGCAAAAATATATTCTTTCATTCCAAACAAAAGGGCTTAATTAATTAAAACAAAATTAAGGAGCATCTCAAATCGTGATAGATCACATTCAAAGTTTGTCTTAAAGTTCACAGCACCTTTATATCCACACACAATTTAAAACCCATTTGTGTAAATACCCTCAAAGAAGTGATTCCACTCACGTCAAGAGAGAATCCTTTCATTTTTCTTGCTTTCACACAAGGATCATAAGATATACAAAATACGCTCATATACAAAAATTCAAGTACATGTAAGTGACACATAGACTTGCCCTTCATGTATTTCGCCACTAATGTAGAGTGCTACACTCCCAAAGTACTAAGGACTTGTGGGTTATCATGAAGGCTAGGGTTCAAGGAGTAGGATAATTATTTATCTCTAGTGATAGAAACTCCCTAAATCCTTTCGTTAACACTTTTCAAACATCCAACTCATTGATGAGCTCACTCCACCTTATCTCCCCTTATTTATCATTACCAATATTTGTCAAAGAACCTCTTTTCCATATCCTCTTTGACTCCACATAGCCTTTTATAAGATAAAGAGCTAACACCTTTCAAAGTCTTCTTTTCTTTTATGGTCATGGTTTTTCAACTAATCATTTCCTTCATTTATCACAATTCGGTATGACCTCTCTTTGAAGCTCACATTTCTTCCCTTTTTTGCAAACCCCAAACTTAGGCTTTTGCCTAATTTCTTCATTATCTCTCCCCACATGTTAGATTTAAACCTCACTTTTCTTTCTTTCATCACTAGTATTAGGGAGGATGGGTGCCAAAGAAGAGGATTAAAAAGGGTATTAGGTTTGTATTGTAGTTTTCAAAGAAAAAGGTCAAAAGCTCAAACTCTGGTTAGCAAAGATAGATGTTCAAAGAGGTCATTTTGGGTGAAGTGGCTTATCCAAAGAATGCCTAAGTTCATGTTCCAAGTCTTTTGCTACATGGGATTTCACCTTGAGTCACACTTAGGAAAGTTCTAGACAATTTAATAGACACAGAATTCAGCCAAATATCTCATCACACAAGGCATCACAATCCAAGAGGTTTACATACTTTCAAAATAACATTAAAAGGTATGACTTAGATAAATTATCATGTAAGTCAAAAGTCAATCAAGGAATGTACAACTCGTAACAAGAGAGTACTCAATTTTCTACTTCAAGTGCCCCTTTCTCTCAAAAATTCATTTGCAAAATCAAAATTGTCTGGTGGTACCTCTTAAAGCAAGTGCAGCAAAAGACTCAAATAGACTCTAAATTTGGAGATTTTCCCTTAAGAAAGTCGCCTCTCAATCTATCTTCGGTAAATTCCACCCGGTTCGACAGGAAAGAAAAGAGTGAAAATAATGCTCCTTAGAAAAGAGGCCACGGTAAGAAAACCCTTGGAGCTTATTTGCTATCTACTACTATGAACAAAGGCAAATTTCTAAAACTTGGGTCATCAATCATATAGCAAAGTAGAACTTGACCCATCATTGGAAACTAATAATGTCCACACAACAAATCTATTTTAACATAATCCCAACAAGGGTGCTCATCATTTTCAACTCAAAACAAGACCGATAAGGGCGTTCATTCATCTAAGCAATAATTTTGAAAACATCAACCTAATAAATTAAGCCCGACAAGGGCACAAAAGCTAATAAGAAGCTTATAAAGAGTTACATCCCACCCTTAAATAAGAAATGACATTGTCCCTAATATAAAAATTAAAAACAAGAATGGGTAAGAACTCCTTGATCTGGCTACTCATCAACATCATTGCTCTCCTCATCATCATTACCCTCTTCTCCTTGTGCAACTCCATCCTCCTCAAATCCTACAAATAAATCATCAATGGTTCCTCAAGCTATTGATGGGGTAACCAAAGAGCCTCATCAATGAAGCTCAAATTGGGGTCAACCATTAGTGCCTTATGTTAGAGCTCTCTCACATTGGCAGGAGAGTGAGCTGCTCCTCCACCAGTGTATCCACACGGGAGCATAACTTGTGTAGGCTATCAAATACATCCTTTATCACTTTCTTGACCGACCTTTATATAAGAGTGGGAAGATTTTGCGCCAACCTTTGGAGTTGGTTTTCATGTGATCTTGTCATCTCCTCTAATTTGTGAATTCCACTCGGTCTTGAGGAAGGAGAAGGAGGTGAGGCCGAAGGGTGGTGCCCTCACCGGAAGCATACCCCGATATCTTGGGGTTTGGCTCAGGATCCGGGGTAAAGGGGACTTCATTGATGTCATGTGTGGTTGAGGTCTCGGGTGTGTCCCATGCTTGCATCCGCTTTCTTTTGCTTTTGCGTGCATACCGCATCCTTTTTCTACCAACAATAGACACATTATGGAAGTGGGGATTAATCGGTGAATAGTGGAACTCCCACTTTAAGACACAGTTTGCTAATGAGACCAATGTATGGCATTGGGGTTACTTGTTGTCTAGCCTTATGCTTTATTTGAGTAGCCACCACTTCCCTAAAATTAATAGGAACACGACATGATGCATGTAATAAGTATGGCCGCCTCGAGGTTCACGTTGATCATTCTTCAATGGTATGATACGGCCACCTACAAATTCAAGCCACAATTTAGCCTCAAACTTCGGAGTCGCATAAAGCTGTAATTTTTCCTCCCATGGTGGCGAGATGGGCTGACCATTAGCGATTATTCTTTCCATCCATTTGAATTGGTCTCCATGTTGCTACCCTCATAGCACACTCTGTTCCTGAATCAATCTCATCCTCCCAAAATATGGCAATAGAATCAGGAGTGATGTCTACTTCTACACCCAGGCCTTGAGGCGAAGGAAGACAAGAGAACTCATCGACCTTTCCTTTATGCTTTATTACATCTGTCTTTCTGGTAGGAAGAATAGAACTTCGGCACAAGCTTGGGATAGTAGTCTGGTAGAGGTTTAGTGAATAGTGACACTGCCTATCAGTGAATTGGGGGAAGATGTTTGGGAAGTCATTCCCCCAGCCGGTAAACCAAGAGATCTTCTCTCTAGTGATAGGCCTCTCCATATGACGTAGCACGCTTTCATGTCGAGGCACACAATAAATAATAGCATCCCTGGTATTGGTGGGGACTGGGGTTTCTTTGGCTTTCCCCTTTCCTTTGCTCTTCGAGGTAGAATATGCCTTGTCATTGCCTTGTTGCCTAGAGGAAGGTCATGATTATGCAAGACAATATTAGTGCCACGAGCATACTAAACCTCTTTTTGTATTTTTGAGAAATGAAAATTAAAAGCTTCAACTATGCTAAGCTAAGGAAAATAAATGAAAAGATTGGATGTCAAACAACATGAAGAATCAAAAGTAACTGGCAGCACCTGTTTTGAGTTGGGACTTGGAGTTGCGGAGTATGTGATAGAACATTGGGATAAAATTATTGTCACCTGCATTTGGTCAGTTTCCCTTTGGTGGCGATCCGTGGCTCACAGGTGCAGCGCCAGTGGGTGGCAGTAGCCTGAAGCCTCCACCACTGCTACCACAACCTGCGTTTCGCAACTCTCCCCACCTATGACTCGCGGGTGTTTTGGCGGTGACTCAACCGTTTCCACAACTCTTAATAGGCTAAAATTTTCACACAAGCATGAGCATATTTTCATCTAAGGGGAACTAAAACTTCTCCAAAAGATGCATCAAGCACATAAGAACATCTTAGGATCACTCAATGCCTTCCCTTAAGATGGACGCTACCCGTCAATCATCTGAAAGCGTTGAGTTTCCCAACCCAACAAAATCTATCCAAATCAATTTCACAATTATCTCATTAAACTCCTTATCCCATTAACAATTTAAGTAGCACAAAAGAAAAAAATGATGATTTTCCTTTAAGGAAGGCGTCCAACCTATCTCTATCATCGGGAAAATTGTGCATTTCTAGCACCTGATTACTGAATTTCGGCCCCAACTATATTCCATAACATAGGGCATATGCAAGATATAGAATATTATCTACAACTAATTCTACCATATTTTTAATTTAACTCTCCCACCATACCCACAACATATAAATCTATTCAAAGAATGATAAACACAAGATGGTAATGGGGGAACATTGGTTAAGAAAAGTATGAAATTAACTTGCTTTCTTTTGTACTAATCATCTCCAAATATAAAAAAAACAGAGTTAGAGTTATACATACCGGGTGATAGAGAAAATGAGAGAAATTGAGAACAAGTTTTTCTCGACCAAAAACAACCCAAAAAACTTAATTTCTTTTGCTTTAATGAGAAGAGTTTGAGAAGTGATAGAGAAATGGTAAAAGCAGATGGGGTTTTATAGATGGAAGGAAGTTGAAGAGGGTGGTGGATTTAGGTGAGATTAAGCCAATATAGTTAATGGGGAATATGAAAGGGTGAAATGGGTGGTAGTTGGGATTATGGGAAGGTGAAGAAAAGGTGGGTTTTGGAAAGGAAAGAATTTTAACCATTTAGGTTGACCACCGGTCGGGGTTTCACAAATCAATGGGTCGGTCAATATTTAAATGACCATTCATACACGCATCGGCTGGACTGCGGCCGCAATAGGTCACTTGAAATACAGGAACCAAATCTTGGTGAGCCTGTTGCTCGGGTTTCTATTTCTAGCGCTCTTGACCTCAGAACTTGATTTGGAGGTCCCCTCATTTCTAGATTGTTGCTAGAGTATTACGGCTATAGGCCGCACTAGATTAGCGTTTTTCGGGTTGCTTTTGCGTTTTGCAGGTGCGTGTAATACGAAAGTTTGAAAAGAAAACAGAAAAATCTGCACTAGGTCACGAATGAGTCATAAAACAACTCGTAATTCGTCTAACGAGTCATCAAACGACTCACCGTTTCCACAGCGTTATGAGATTTTCTGTCGAACCATTAAAGGCATTTTCATAATTTCTAAGCTCCTAAGTCTAAACTACGTCATTTTAAGCTCTATTAGTAGGGTTTTAAGAGGGTTTAACTTTTCTGTCCTAATTCTGTTAAACTCCCATGCAAGCAGATTAGAAGTTTTCCTTTGAAGATCAATCTTGAAACTACGCAATTTCTCCTCCCAAATTTCTTGGGCTTTCAAAGAAAAGTTGAGAATTAGTTTACCCAGGTATGTAGGGATATGAATGAGAGTTTCTTTCACTCTCATGCTCAAAATTCTCCTCAATTCCATAAATTTAAGCTCTAGATCAAGTTCATGATCTTATGGGGCTTTATCCTAATTCTATAAGAATTCTCTATGATTTTATCTATGGGTCAATTTCATTTCATGTTTCAAATAATGTTTTAAGATCTATGGATAGATTTTATACCTATTTTGATTATTAATTCATGATTTCAAATTTTAGAAAATTATGCCCAATTTGCAAGTTTCATGAAAAATCAATTTTATGATTCTATTATGCTTTTGATTCTACTAAGCCCTAATTTATGATTTATGATATGATACCCTACAAGTACTCTTCATGAATTTATAAATTTCAAGTATGGTGATTTTCTTAAGCATGTATATTTTTCATGATTTATGAGTTTATAATTTTGGCTGACTCACGGGCCCTTATTTCATGGATAATCATGTAGTTCAAGTATGATCAAGTATGTTAACAGTCTAACTATCCATGAACTTCATGCATGATTTCCACGATAATTATATGATCCATCACGTTTATGTTTTTGGGAGTAGTGTCTAGCACCGAGTAGGCTCGACGTTACGGTAAACTCTGAGATCTTAAAACTATGTGCAAATATTGGTTTATATTCATGAATACAGGTGGATCCCGTGGTGATATCACGCAATTTACGTCCCTTTCCTAGCAAGCTTGGGAAGGCTCTACCCACTTGAGTGAGTTAGTTAGGGCATCATGTAAAAGCTCTATCATGATGGTATCGGGATACATGGAGTCCTCCCATTGTTGCATATGTTTTATGCATGATCATGATTATGATACTTTGGCTCAGAGATTTATGTTTCCTGAGTTTCTCTTATGATTACGATTATGAATAAGTTTATGAATGGTTTCAAACCTTGAGCCCTCATGTTTATGTTATGATTATCACTTCATTTTTTGAAATGTCCTACTCTGATGAACTCTTATCTTATTTTATTAGTATTTTACCTTGCGTACTTAGTATATTCCAAGCACTGACCGCATACCTTCTTGATGTCGTTTCATGTCTGAGGTCCGAGAAGAATCAAATTCAAGCTGTGCCATTAGTCACTGCTTCCATATCAATCTGTTTAGCAGGTGTTGGTGAATCCTCATATTTCGAGGACATTCAATTTGGTTGTTGTTATGTTATTTCAGATTCTGAGACTTTTGTTAAGCTAGATGAGGATGCTATCCTATCGGCTCATCGGTTTGTTAGAAACTTTGGACAATACGTAGAATCTCAGCTTGTCAGTGTTGACTCAGTTTAATATTATTATGTGTGTAGACTTCTTCTTATTCATGTTTAGTTTATCAGTTTCCATTAATTTATGCTTTTTTCCCACTATGTTCATGCCACGGGTCGACTTGGAGCCATTCATGGTTCTAGGTTCCGTGTCTCAATCGAGGATCTAAACTCTTGTCATGACAAACTTGGTATCGAGCAAGGTTTAGAGTGTCTAGAGATTGTCACAAACGTTGAGTAGATTCTTTTTCATGGGTGTGAGCGCCACACTTAAGGCAAAAGAGACTGCAAGACATTTTAGGAAATTTACTTCTTTCTGTGTGATCATGTGGAGTGTAATGAAGTATCTCTCTATTCATCTAACTTGAAGCTATACGCGTTTGCAGGAAATCACATGCATCCACGCCGTATGAATAGAAGAAGTAACGGGGAATAGAAATGGCCATGAAGATGGCAATGGAGATGGGCACCAACAAGCCCCGCCCGACGACGAGGTCCTTTGCAAGAAAGTCTCTCATGCGAGAGTTTAGGGGCATTTCGGATGTTGGCCGCGGCCTTGACCATTCGAGTCAATAAGCAGGTGGTGGTCCATGTCCTATAGAATGGGAATGCGCGGCTCGAGTTCGGGATTTCCTCGGGATGAATCACCCTGAGTTCCTTGGGTTGATTATAAGGACCCGCATGAGTTTCTAGAAAGACACGAAGATCACAGATTATGGGGGTGACGGGAGAAGAGAGAGTAGGCTTAGCCTCCTATCAGCTGAAGGGGGTTGCTTATATTTGGTGCAAAATGGTGGAGGGATGAGTAGAGTAGTGGGTGTGATTCCGTGGTGGGAGGGATTTCATGACAGCCTTCTTAGGCGAGATTCTTCCTAGGGAGTTACTGGGGGAGGCAAGAGGTGGAGTTCATCAACTTGAGGCAAACTGATATGACTGTCCAGAGTATGCCTTAGAGTTCACCCAGTGTCAGTATGCGCTAGGAAGATGGTTGTAGATCGAGAGCTCATATGAGCGGGTTTGTGTATGGGGTGTCAAATTCGTTGGTCGGGGAGTGCAGGGTGCAATGTTTAATAGTGATCTTGGTTTCTCCCAATTTGGTGATATACGCCAAGCAGATTGAGGCGGATCGAGATGAGGAAAAGGAGAGAGAGAGGCTAAGAGGTCGAAGAACATGCAACTTTGAAGTTTTTCGATGAGGCCCGGTGGCGGACATCATCGAGTCCCAGGAGGTCGCCGACAGCGAGTCATCAACCGAGTGTCCTATCTAGACCTCAGGGTGATCGGAGGTGCAGGGCATTAGGTTCGAGGGATAGAGGACATGCAGTAGAGCGCACCTTTTCTGGTTGCTGAAATATAGTAAAAACCACATAGGAGAGTGCCTAGCCGGATCGAGATATTTTCTTCGAGTGGCCAGGAAACTCGAGCACAGGAAGTCTCCTTTGGATAGGTAGGGCAATAGTAGAGGTCATGCCCAGACTACGGTTCAACAACATCTCCAACAACACGTCCTTCTTAGCGGGTATCCACCAAGCGTAGGTGGTGATTAACATCGAACGAGATTTTTATGCCCTCTCATCTGCGTCAAGGGTCTCTCGGATATGGTCACTAGTATATTGTGAGTATTTCATCTTTATATGTATGCATTATTAGATCCATGGGCTACTTTACCTTTTATGACTTCTTATGTTGCTATTAGTTTGATGGAGTCTCAAAATCTGCTCCAGGAACTCTTCTCGGTCTCACTCTAGTGGTGAGCTCGGTTATAGCTTGGCTTGATTCTGCAGAAATTGCCCTATCACAGTCCTTTAAGAAAGTCACCTCAGCTGACTTGGTAGAGTTAGACATGACTAATTTAGACGTTATCTTTGGCATGGATGGTTTGCATGCATGTAATGCCTTAGTGAATTGTAGAACCCATATGGTAAAATTTCGATTTTGGGTGAGCCGGTCCTAGAATGGGAAGGGTAGTTCAGGCGTGCTTTGTAGATCGTATGTTTCCTATCTTAAGGCCAGACAAATGATTTCTACGGGCTATGTGTATCATCTAGTTTAGGTTAAGGATGAAATTTCCGAAACCCTGATTGTGATCAATTCCTATAGTGTATGTGAGTATCAGGAGGTTTTTCCAGATGATTTGCCATGAATCCCTCCTGAGCGGGAATTGACTTTGGTATTGACCTTCTTCCTAATATGCAACCTATCTATTCCTCCATAAAGAATGGCTCCAACTAAGCTAAAAGAAGTTGAAAGAATAGTTGAAGGATCTCTTGGATAAGGGCTTCATCAGGCCTAGAAAGTCCTCGTGGGGTGCACCAGTTCTCTTTGTTCGAAAAAAGGATGGGTTTCTTTGAATATTGGGCAATTGAACAAGGATACAACCAAGAACAAGTATCCCACTCCTGGTGGTGACTTGTTTGACGAACTTTAGGGTGCTAAGTACTTCTCACGGAATAGACCTCGAGATACGGGTATCATCGGTTCGGGATTGTGAGAGTGGCTAGTCACGACCCGACGTACACCCGGATCGTAGACACGGGACAAAGGCCCCAAGAGACCTAGGTCAACCCATGGCATGAAAATACATCTAATTCATTCACATAAGCGGAAGACTTAACATAAGGAAATAAAATCATAACATGATAATGGAGAGAAGACAATACATGATCCCTTACATGATGACTGAATACAATTGATAGCTAGTCTGAAAAGCCTCTAATCATGAAAGACGGGTTGATGGGACAATACCCCAACTAACCCTACAATATTGAAACTGAAAGAGAATAATAGAGTCTGAACATATGGCCCTCAAAACATGAGGACTCACCAAATAAGGCGATAGCAAACCCTGAAGAGCTATTGAGGAGGGTGATCCTGAGAGCTGGGTCCTGTATCATGAAACGATACATCATAGAAAGTATGTGGTAAATCATGGAATGTGCCAAGTATGCAATGTAAGTAAAATGGAAATTTAAAATATATAAAACTCATAAAAGGCCGTAAGAGTAGGACATCATGCTCATATCATAAACATCACTCTGTATAACACATTAGGCTCAAGGTTTAAAAAAACATTCGTAATGCAAACGTAAATGTAATCATAGGGCTTTACTTAAAATTAATTGAGCCAAAATACATAATCATAATCATTTCATAAATCATGAGGAATGATGGGGAGATTCTCTTAACCGATATACCCCATATGAGCACACATGATGTCCGACTTGTAAACCTAATTTGGGAGGCTGTTCGTACCTTTCAAGGGTAGAACCATGAAGAACGTGACATCACCATGAAAAAGACATTTGGGACGAGGCAGTCACAAAGGAGATCCCAAATACCTATGGTAGCACGTAATTTATGAGATCCAGGGCTTAACTGAGCCTCCGAACCTGCCTCGGTGTTCGATACTACTCCCAAAACATATATAGTACTCATAGTAATACATGCATGAATTCATGGGCTAGTTAAATCAGGCTAATCATATACATACTTGTACATACGTGAACTAGCCATGAAACAAGGCCCGTGAGTCGGCCAAAACATAATTCATAAATCACCCATAGTTCATACATACTTGTAGATCATGCATATAAGCTTGAAATTCATTAAATCATGACGGGTAATTGATTAAATCCATAATTTAAATCATAATCCATGCGGGGGGCTTGTAAATATCATTAATGGAAAAGTAGATCATAAATCGATTCATCATGATTCATGCATAATTAGGCTTAATTCCATAAAAATCAAAACCGATAACATTATAAATAATTTAAATCATAAAAGCTGATCAAAAACCCATAGATTATGATAAGATTCTAAAATCACAAAGCCGATTAACAAATCATTAGATTTTTATGTAATTCTACTAAAGAACCCAAATAACTTTTGGTAGAGTTTTCATGAAATTGTAGAAACATGGGTGTGGAATAAAACACCCATTGATAGTCTTAAATATCTGGAAACAACTGATTCTTAATCTCCCTTTAATGCCTAAGAAAGAATTGGAAGGATTTGAAGAGAAAAGCCTTGAATCACCTTTAGTCACCTCTCTATACTCTTGCATGCATGAATGAAGACTTAGAATAGATTATCCCTCTAAAAACCCACCTTTCATAAGCTAAAATGACGTAGAGAAAGAATTGGAAGGATTTGAAGAGAAAAGCCTTGAATCACCTTTGGTCACCTCTCTATACTCTTGCATGCATGAATGAAGACTTAGAATAGATTATCCCTCTAAAATCCCACCTTTCATAAGCTAAAATGACGTAGTTTAGGGCCCTAGGACTTAGGAATTATGGAAAAGCCCTTACTAGAATTGCAGAATTTAGCTGACTGCCAGTCCCCACGAGGGACTGGATGACTCGTGACCAGGGCTAATGACTCGTGGCCTAGAGTCATGAGGTACACTGCTAAAATTTCACTATGGGACCCCACGTAGGACACCACGAATCATGGTGAGTGACCACAACTCGTGGTCACCATCCGTGCGCCCCACTGCCCACCTATCCTTGCAAAATAACCAATCCAGGCCACGGGTGACCTGACGAGTCGTGTGGCCTGACCACGACTTGTGGTCACGCCCGTGGTGACCCGCAGACCAGTACACCTTCCTTCTTGACCACGGGTCACTTCACGACTCGTGGTCACTCCTCACGAGCCACTTCACGGATCATTCTGTGATCTGGTGCGAAATTTCAGTTTTTCACCGTTTCGACTCCCGGGTCTGATCCTTGGGTTCCCGGGGTATAACAATATCTCCCCCTTGGGAACATTCATCCTCGAATGCTATAAACACACAGAAGACTCAGAAGCATGCAATCATCATATACAAATACTGATAATTTAAACCGAGAACTGACGGAATGACTACCTCCGGAAAGAACTACATAGCTGAACCGAATTTAGACATCACATACATCTATCATAACATAAATCAAACTTGCGCACATGAACTAAACATGGAAACTAATTAGAGAATTAGAGCAAAACTAATAACTTAAGTAGGAACGGAGCCAATAGAGAATAAGTGTGGGTATTTAGCCATCATATCCGCTCCGGCTTCCCACGTAGCTCCTTCAACATGCTGATTTCTCCATAAGATTTTAACTTAAACTACTTCTTTGTTCCTCAGCCTCTGAAACTGACGATCCAAGATTGCAACTGGAATTTCCTCATAACTGAGGCTATCTCTTATACCAACACTTCCCACCGGGATAACTAAAGCTGGATCACCCAAGCACTTTTTCAAGAGCGATACATGAAAGACGGGATGCACTAAAGATAATCTGATGGCAAGTCCAATTCATACGCTACCTTACCAACTCTTCTCATAACCCGGTAGGGACCAACATAGCGGGAGATGAGTTTTCCTTTCTTTCCGAACTGCATGACTCCCTTCACGGGAGACACCTTCAGAAATACCCAATCGTCCACCTCGAACTCCAAATCTCTCCTCCTCACATCAACATATGACTTTTGACGACTTTGAGCGGTTTTCAGCCTATCCTTTATCAACTAAACCTTCACCATAGCCTCATGAACCGAATCTGGCCCCATCATAGCTGTCTCACCCACCTAAAACCATCCGATGGGCGATCTACATCTCCGCCCATAGAGAGCCTCGAACGGTGCCATTTGGATACTGGAGTGATAGCTGTTATTGTAAGCAAACTCGATCAGGGGCAAATGATCATCCCAACTACCTTTGAAGTCCATCACACATTCTCTCAACATGTCCTCGAGAGTCTGGATTGTTCGTTCCTCTTGGCCATCCGTCTATAGAAAGATGTACTGAACTTAACTTGAGTCCCAAGTCCCTTTTGAAAAGACCACAAGAATTGAGAGGTAAACTGAGTACCTCAGTCCGAGATAATAGACAGGGGCACTCCATGTAATCGTACCAACTCCCGGATATATAGTTTGGAATAATCATTCACTGAATCTATGGTTTTGATTTGGTAGAAAGTGTGCAGCCTTGGTCAACCTGTCTACCACCACCCAAATAGAATCGTAGTGTCAGCGAGTACGAGGTAGACCTGTAATAAAATCCATATTAATCTCTTCCCACTTCCAAGTGGGTATGATAATATCCTGAAGCACGCCTCCCAACCTCTGATGCTCGACTTTCACTTGCTAACAGTTTGGGCACTTGGCTACGAATTCTGCAATATCCCTCTTTATGCCATTCCACCAATATAATCCTTGCAAGTCATGATACATCTTGGTTGCACCTAGATGGATAGAATACCTGATTCCATGTGACTCATGCAGTATCTGGATCCTTAAATCATCCATATCTGGAACACACAAACGACCTTGGTACCGCAACACACCATCTCCTCCTTTGGAGAAGACCTCCACCTTCTGACTCCGAACAGATTCTTTCAACTTTACCAAAATCGGATCCCCATCTTGTCGAGCCTTCACATTAGTCATCAAGGACTATTCTGATCCATTTTGCACAACAACGCCGCCATCGGTCGAGTCGACCAATCTAACTCCCAACCTTGCAAGTTGATGGAAATCTTTCACCAACTCCTTCTTTCCCTCATCCACGTGGGACACACTCTCCATAGAGAGCCTACTAAGTGCGTCCGCTACCATATTAGCCTAAACCGGGTGGTAAAGGACACTCATGTCGTAGTCCGTTAGTAGCTCCAACCACCTCCTTTGTCAAAGATTGAGATCTTTCTGCGTGAACACATATTGCAAGCTCTTGTGATCCGTGAATACATCCACGTGGCCCAATACAAGTAATGCCGCCATATCTTCAATGCGAATACCACCGCGGTCAACTCAAGGTCATGGGTCAGGTAATTCTTCTCATGGACCTTCAACTGTCTTGAGGCCTATGCTATCACTTTCCCATGCTGCATCAACACATACCCAAGTCTGATTCTAGAAGCATCACAATACACCACAAAATCATCTGTACCCTCTGGTACGGTCAACACTGGTGCTGAAGTGAGTCGAGTCTTCAACTCTTGAAAGCTTTTCTCACAAGCCTTCGACCATTGAAACTTCACCTTCTTTTGAGTCAACCAGATCAATGGTGCTGCAATTGATGAAAAGCCCTCAACAAATCTCTAGTAGTAGCCTACTGGTCCCAAGAAACTCTGAATATCCGAAGGATTCACCGGCCTAGGCCAATTCTTCACCGCCTCGATTTTCTGAGAATCTACCTTTATGCCCTCACCTGATACTACATGGCCCAAAAATGCCACCGAGTTCAACTAAAACTCGCACTTGCTGAACTTGGCATACAACTATCGATCCTTGAGGGTTTGGAGTATTACTCTCAAATGAGCGGCATGCTCCTCCTTGCTCCGAGAGTATATAAGGATGTCGTCAATGAACACAATCACAAACATGTACAGATACGGCTTGAACACCCTGTTCATTAGGTCCATAAAAGCTGCAAGAGCATTGGTTAGTCCAAAATACATAACTACGAACTCATAATGGCCATACCACGTCCTAAAGTTTGTCTTTGGGATATCACACTCCCGAACCCGGAGCTGGTGATACCTGGACCTGAGGTCTATCTTTGAGAAACATCTGGCACCCTAGAGCTGGTCAAACAAGTCATCAATCCTGGGTAAAGGATACCTGTTCTTAATGGTGACCTTATTCAACTGCCGATAATTGATGCTTATCTGAAGTGAACCATCCTTCTTTTAGACAAATAAAATTGGTGCACCCCATGAAGACTTGCTCGGTCTAATGAAGTCCTTATCTAGCAGGTCCTTTAACTGATCCTTCAATTTCTTTAGTTTGGCTGGAGCCATCCTGTATGGAGGGATAGAGATAGGTTGTGTATCAGGTAAGAAGTCAATATAAAAATCAATTTCTCTATGGGGAGGAACTCCTGGCAAATCATCGGGAAAACCTCTGGATAATCACACACCACCGGAACGGACTGGATAGTCGGTGTCTTAGACTTAACATCCTTAACCCTAACTAGATGATACATGTAGCCCTGTGAAATAATTTTTTTGGCCCTATGATATGAAATAAACCGACCGATTGGTACGATTGAATTACCTTTCCACTCCAAAAACTGACTCACCCGGAAATTGGAATTCCACCGCACGAGTCCTATAATTAACCGTAGTGTAACATTCAAACAACCAATCGATGCCCAAAATGATGTCAAAGTCAGTCATAGATAACTCTACTAAGTCTGCGGAGGTGACCTTATGCAATACTGTAATGGGGCAACCTCTATACACCTACTTAGCTATAATTGAATCATCGATTGGAGTAGAGACTGAGAACGGTTCTGACAGGATTTTAGGGCTAACCCCAAAACTACTAGCAATATAAGGGGTCACAAAAGACATGGTAGATCCTAGATCTAACAAGGCATAAGCATCAATATGGAAGACTTGCAACATACCAGTGACCATATCTGG
>JACEIK010007884.1:0-12307 GCA_018107945.1 Datura stramonium
AGAACCATGAAAAATGTGTGATATCACTCATGAACGGCCCATTCGGTCAAAGGGGATAGTCTCAAGGGAAGTCCCATCGTGACTTATGGTGGCATGTAGTTCTGAGACTCGGGGCAAAACCTGAGCCCCGAACCTACTCGGTGTTAAATACTACACCCAAAATATATATAGTGCTCATAGGATAATATACATGAAATTCATGGACTAGTTCAATCATAATAATCATAAGCATGCTTGAAAATACATGAACTAGCCATGAAATAAGGCCTGTGAGTTGGCCAAAGTCATAAATCATAAATCACGAGGTTCATGCGTAATTGCAAAACATGTATATACTTGATATTCATAAATTCATGATGAGCATTTGATAGAAATTATATCATAAGCCATAAATAATAATGGGTTAATGAACATCAACATCAAGGTCGAATCATAACTTGAACTTCCATAAAACATGCATAATTGGACATAGTTTTGTAGAGATTTAAATCCATAAGTTTATAATTGAAATAGTTGTAAAATCTCCCCATGATTCGTAAAACGTGAATTTATACATGAGAGAAATTAACCCATAGGTAGATCATAAGGATTTCATAAGAATTGGGATAAAACCCCATAGAATTATCAATAGAATTTCATGAATTTGGGAGAAATTGGTCATGGGTGTGAACAAATTCACCCATTCATAACCCTACATAAATGAGAGGATCTGATTCTACCACTCCCTTGATTGCCCAAAGAGAAATTGAAGAAGAATTAGGAAAGAACCTTGATGAACTATACTTGATCACCCTCTAAACCCTTAAACTTTAATGCATGAATTAGGATATGTTTAGAATGACATAACCCCTCTTAGAACACTCTATTTTGAGCTTAAAATGACGTAGTTTAGGACCCTAAGGCTTAGGAATTACGAAAATACCCTTAATGAAAATCCTGAAAAAACTAAACTGTTAGTGACCGCGACTTTTACCACGAGTTGTACCACGACGTAATGACTCATGGTCACCAATGTCTCATCCTTTAATCATCTCAGAATCTGACCACTACTAGCATATCATGACTCGTGGTGTCCTACCATGAGTCGTACTGTCAATCGTGCATCATACACATTCACCTGGGACAACCTAACCATGACTCCTCATCATGACTCATTTCCTCTTTCTATGAGTCGTGCCATGACCCGTGACATCCTACCCTGACACCACAAGGAAATTCATCACGACTACTAGCCACGAGTCATACCTACTCATCACGATTCGTAGTGTGACTCGTGGTCTTCCCTGAAACTCCAAAACTCCATCATGACTAGAACCAAGACCCGTCAGATCCCATCACGACTCATACCACAAGTCGTTCTGATGAAAAAACTCAGGTTTTTTTCTACAGAATTCATTTCCAATTCCCAAGTCTAGTCTTAGGCACTTCTGAAGTATTACAATATACCCCTACTGGTACCCCTTAGACCCTACAAGTAATTGTAACTGTATCTCCATACAACCCTCACAGCTTTAATACGGTCCTCACGACCTCAATACAACTCACAGCCTCAATACGGCTCTCACGACCTCACTACGACCCTTACGACCCTCACGACCCTCACGACCTTGATATGGCCCTCATAACCTCAATATGGCCCTCACGGCCTCAATACGACCCTCACAGCCTCAATACAGCCTCACGGCCTCACTCTGGTCCCCACAGATATCATATTTCTCTTGTGAGTGTAGCCCTATAGGAAACAAAACTCCTAACAACCCAAACATCATATGCATAGACCAAGCTAACTAGGGTTAACTCTGTCGAGAGTTACTATGTCATCGTTGTCGTCTCAATTCTATTTGTAGCTGCTGAACATAATAGGCTTACTCTAGGATACTTGTCCTTTACGTAGAACAACTGTGGGGCTGCTACCAATCGGATATGCTCCTGAGTAGTCAACCCTAACCTTCCATAGACAACTTATTGTAACTCTTAGCCTGGAGGTAATACTGTAATACTGTGGTTCTAGTCTCTTAGACACTAACTTGGTTTGATCATATTTCATGTGCTTTCTCTGGGAGATTTCTAACCTCGTAGGTGTGTTTATCTAGACTTAGCCATTACTGAAAATTTGTACTTGAGTATCTTATAAAAGTAGGTTGGGGTGTTGACCCCGTATCTAGCTACTAACAAGGCTTCCTCCTTATGGTATCTACTGCTCCATCAGATTGGTAACAACTGGGGTGGTTCCCTAAGTGACCTGTACGATAAGCACTGCGTCGACATAAATTAACTGTCACTGGCGGTAGCCATTATGTGGCAGACCGACCCCCAACTCACTATGCAACTCTGATGCCGCTGACTCTAGGGTAAGGCCATACTAACCTAATTCTGGCCCTAGAGGCGTCAAGGTATGCCAACGGCCTCTAGGTGAGCCTTACTAACAATACAGGCGCCAAACTGATAGTTATATCATCAACTACGCCTATGCTGTTTAACTCACTAACTCAGGCCCAACAACTATCCACAAACTTCTAAAGCCTAGGCATGACATCAAAACATCAATTCTACTAACACAGTGAACATAAGGGCAAAGGAGTTTCTACGACGCTTCTAGCATAAGTCACACTTAACATCTTCTTTTTGATAAGGGATACTGCAATATACTCTTAACATGCTTTTTAGAAGCTACCCATAACATATGCAATCACAATCTATTGATAGCAGCTAATTACAACATGTAGGATCATTGTCTATGTTAAAAAACATAGGTCGTATCATTATACGACGAGAATAACTTGCTGAAGGAATAAGCCTTAACATACCTTATTCGATGATTTCTAAGCACTAGAACACTTTCAATCCTGAAGTCAGTAATTTCACCAATTTGCATACCTCACGCTGAGAAAACGAGGATCTTTCAATATTAACGATCGACAATTAACAATATCTTTTAATAAAATTAATTATAATTTCAACTTCAATTAATTATGCCGAAAACCTTCCAATTCTCTGGAGTTCATAAGGGAGAAATGCATACCTAATGCCTGTGTCTGTTTAGGATCCAATTTGGAGTAATTCTGACAATATTTACTCAGCGGGGTTCCGGTATGCCGAGTGAATTTTTGAGAAATAATTCCGTAGAAATGCTTCTCGTAGGCCTAAGACTTGTTACTCGAAGTTAATTTGCATTTGGACGGCATTTGATAGCATAATTTGATGAAAATTGAATGAGATTTGCGTATTCTCTCCGTTCTTGGCCGTATGTCACTTTACAAATGACTTAAAATTGAACAAGGGAAGTATATATATAAGTGCAGGGCGGTGGCCGGGTGTGCCTCGGTTGGCCAATGCGCCAGGGAGGGTGCCGCGCTGCACCTCCCAGGGCGCTGGACCTCCTGGTGCGCTGCACTACCCAAAGCACCGGCAGGCTGGTGCATCGCGCTGGCCCCTCACGGCCTTACCTTACCCGACCCTGCTTCTGAGGCTTTTCCCACTTGCATCAAGATCTCTTTACTCGTCACAACCCACGCATACACCTACTAACCATTACCATTTCAAGGGGTGTAATATTAACCCTGGGAATATTGAATATGATTATGATATTGGCTAGAATGGGGTAGAACTGAATTTCTAGGCCCTGAATGAAGGGAAGATGTAACAACCCAAACCTTTCCTAGACCAAACTCAGATCTTGCATGGAAAATCCAGAAGAACCATAATTTTTTTTTCTCAAAACGACACAGACAATGAGTCGTGGTCAGCTGCAATGACCTGTTGTTTGAGTTATTGCCAAGCCTGCAGGAAGTCCCTTTGGAACCAACAGGCCAAGTAATGGGTCATGGAAGAGACCAATGACCCATCCTGTTGAGCCGTCGGGAGAAGGTAAGAAAGTCCTTCCAGTGATGATGAGGGAAAACAAAGACCCGTTTTCCCATACAATGAGTCGTTGTTTCCATCCATAAGCTAAACCTAAGAAAGTTCTAGTAGCCAGGGTGATAGAATATAACGACTCGTTGGATCAACCAATGAGTCGTGGTGTCACCCATTAGAGGAGGGGGCCTACTGTTTTGTTCAAAGACCCTACCAGTGGCCACGGGAGATACCAACAACCCGTTGTTCATCCAATGAATCATGGTCCCCACCTGTTGGCAGTTCCAGTAAGCCCTAGGTTTAAGCCCAGGACAGACGACTAGTCCCAATGAGTCGTGGTGTCAACCAACGACTCGTTGAGTGACCCGTTGGTCCCTGTCAGGCAGTTTTCTAGATTTTCTTTCAGGGGCATATTTGTAACTTCTCACATTTTTAATCCCTAAACTATGTCGTTTTGGGTTATATTTAGGGGATTTAGAGGGGTAATCCATGTTTATACTTCATTCCTCTCATTCCCTCAGAAGTCAGAACGTAGAATCTTAGTCAGGAAGAACATAATTTCTACTTCTCATAATTTCTCAAGGATTTTCTCAAAAATCCTTCACCAGGTATGTTAGAATTCAGTGAGGGAATTGTCCTCCCCTTGTTCCCTCAAAGTCTATCTAAAATTTTGTATCAGTTCTAGGCCCTGATCTTTCGAAGGTGAATAAATTTTCAGCCAGATTTCGTCTATATCATGTCGAATATTATTCATGTTAATTGTTAATATATTTTCACTATTGAGTGATCATGTTGGCACTTGTCCTGTAAAGATGGCTTTAGCCCTAGCTTTTGAATAAAGTAATTAGAGTCTTGCACAGTTGATTAGTTATTCATGTTGGTTGATTCTATCAGTGTTAAGATTTCCATGTTATTAATATAAGTTGAAATCTCAGTCAGTTGCATGCTAGTCCAGTTTCAGTCGTAATTAGCATTCTCAACATTTTCAGAAATGTCAGCTGATTAGTTTGACTATAGTCCTTTCTTGAGGTGTCAGTAATGCCTCCCAGTTTCAGTTATTAGATAACAGTTGGTTCTTTAGGCGGTTATGATGCTTCCAGATAAGCAGCTCTGACCAGTCTTAGAACCACCAATTTCAGCTTTAGTTTGTTCTTTAGACGGCCACGATGCTTTCAAATAAGCAGCTCTGTCTAGTCTTAGAACCCCAGTTACAAAATCCAATCCAATAAGACTCTTAGGGTACTTCCAGATAATTATCCTTGATTTAGTCTTGGACCCCAGTTTTGAGCTATCAGCTTAGTAGTCAGATTAGGACTATTCAGTGGGAGTAGGACTTAGCACCGAGCGGACCGGGGTTCCAACGCACCCAGGTTTCCAAAACTACATTGCCACTGTAGGTTATTTTATTAGCCCTATTGCCCCAGATTCGTGATCACCCAGTTCATGCCTTTATACCCTGGCAAGGTTATTGGGTCCTATCGATGGCGCACATACATCGAACTCCACGTCTAGATCACGTGGTTATATATCGGTGATAGACTCTCCCACTAGTCAATTTAGTTCAATTTAGTTCAGTTTAGTTTAGCTCAGCTTAGTATTTAGATTCAGGATATGTCTATGACCATCAGCTAGGGTCATTATCCACCATATTAGTTATATTTCAGTTGTTCAGTTGTTTAGTTTTCAATGGGCCATTTCATGTCATCTCAGTTTAATTACTTGCTCTTTCATGTTTATTATATCTCTCGCTTACTCAGTACTTTACAAGTACTGACGCATACTTGCTATGTTGTATCATATCATGATACAGGCACAGGTTCTCAGCTCCAGCATCATTAGTAGATTCCTTCAAGCGATACCGGCAACAACTTTTGGTGGGTCCTCATCTTTCGAGGAAGATGTTTATCTTCAGTCATTTTTCTTTCAGTTAGACTTTAGAGTTAGCTGGGGGCTTGTCCCAACAACTCCTCATTAGTAGATGACTTCCTAGACTTAGATATTCAGTAGAGTCTTCAGATGTATGGACTTTTGTCAAATCAGTTCTATTTTTCTTAAATGATCTTATTTATTTAAAGCTTCCATTATGTTTACTCAGTTTACCAGTATTAAGATAGACCATGAGTTGGCTTGGGGTTACTTTTGACTCCAAGTACCATGCCTCATCCAGGGTATAGACTTGGTTTGTGACAAACTTGGTATTAGAGCACTAGGTTTACAGTATCCTAGGATATTTGAAAGCTGCATCAAGTAGAGTCTTTTTTATGGGTGTGAAGCACACCACACTTATGACGGGGAGGCTATGAGATATTATTAGGAAAACTCCCTTTTGTTCATACTCCTTATCGTGCGTTGAATTTCAATTCCAGAAACATTCTCCTAACTCGTGCTCTATTTCGTTTCAGTGAAACTATGCCTCCAAGATGAGGAAACGGAAGAAGGGCTAGCAACGCTAACCGACATGCCCCACCAGCCCCTCAGGATGATCAAGTGTCCTCAGCGAAATTCAGAGCGGCAATCCAGCTGCTGGCTCAGACAGTAACAAACCAAGTGAACGAGTAGGTGGTTCCGATAAAAACAAATGGGTTTGCAGCAACTGCTACGGTTCGGGACTTCACTCGAATGAACCCTCCATCCTTTCATGGATCCAAGGTGGGAGAGGACCCATAGAATTTTGTAGATGAGGTGTGGAAGATCACCTGGATTATGGGTGTTAGTTCCACAGAAAGTTCCGATCTAGCAGCCTACCAATTGAAAGGGGTGGCACAGATTTGGTACGATCAATGGAAGGAAGGGAGACCAGCAGGAGCAGAATCGGTAGAGTGGGAAAAGTTCACCATCACATTCTTAGACAGATTCTTTCCCCGGGAGTTGAGGGAGGCTAAGTTCACAGAGTTCATGAACTTGAAGCAGGGTAACAAGATCGTGGAGAAATATGCATTGGAGTTCACGCGGTTATCAAGGTATGCTCCAGAGATGGTAGCCCAACCAAGGGATTGCATGCTTAAGTTCGTCAATGGAGTATCAAACCTGGTACTTAAGGAGTGCAGGATCGTGATGCTCATAAAGGATATTGACCTCTCCAACCTCATCGTTCATGCCCAACAGATTGAGGCAGAAAAGCTGAAAGATATGGACTAGGAGAACAAGTGGGCTAGAACTGGTCTATCAGATTATGGCCACTAGAGGTCCGGTGGCAGTAACAGCCCATAGCAGCAGCAGAAGAGAACTCCAACACCCACCTCAGCCAGCGCCCCTACCTTCTGATCTCGCAAGGATCGGAAGGGTGGAGCATCTGGCTCTCAGTACTAGAGTCACAGTGCCAACAACCATTATCCATCTTGCCCTAAGTATGGCAAGAACTATCCAGGTGAATGCCTCTAGGGAAAAGAGGGTTGCTTTGGGTGTGGACAAATAGGTTATCGACTAAGGGAATGTACGTCGACAGTACTGGAGAGATCACAGTCTACCACTTCAGCAGCTCTAGCAGGCCGACCAGCTTAGAAGGCCAACACTTCAGGTATGGATGGCAGTTAGCGCCAAAACTGCTTTTATGCTTTGTCCTCTTGTCAGGATCAGGAGAGCTCACCTGGCATGGTCACGAGTATGTTACGTCTCTTCCATCTAGATATGTATCCCCTACTTGATCCAGGAGCCACACTATCATTCGTGACTCCCTATGTAGCTGTCCATTTTGAAATCAGTCCAAAAGTCCTCTTAGAACCATTCTCAGTCTCTACCCCAGTTGGTGAGTCAGTTAGAGCCAGCTGGGTGTATAGAAACTGTCCAGTCTTAGTATCGAATAAGGTCATTCCAGATGATCAAGTAGAGTTAGACATGGTCGATTTCGATCTCATTCTTGGCATGGATTGGTTACACTCCAATTATGCCTCCGTCGACTGCAGAACTAAAGTCGTCAAATTTCAATTTCCAAATGAACTAGTTGTAGAATGGATGGGCAGTAGTTCAACGCCTAAGGGTCAATTTATTTCCTACCTTAAGGCAAGGAAGATCATCATGAAAGGGTACATTTATCACCTAGTTCGGGTCAAAGATTCCAACTCTGAGACCCCAACTATCCAGTCAGTTCCAGTTGTTAGCGAATTCCCTAGCGTGTTTCCCGAAGATCTTCCCGGAGTCCCTCCGAGCGGGAAATAGACTTCGGCATAGACCTTCTTCCAGACACTTAACCCATCTCTATTCCTCCTTTTAGAATGACTTCAGTTGAGCTTAAGGAATTCAAGGAGCAACTAAAGGACCTTCTTGATAAAGGTTTCATCAGTCCCAACATCTTTCAATGGGGTGCTCCAGTATTATTCGTGCGAAAGAAAGACGGTACTCTCAGAATGTGCATCGACTACCACCAATCGAATAAAGTTACAGTTAAGAATAGATATTCCCTACCTAGGATTGATGACTTGTTTGATCAGCTTCAAGGAGCCAGTTGTTTTTCCAAGGTAGATCTCAGGTTGGGTATCATCAGCTTAGAGTCAGAGAATGTGACATACCAAAAACAGCCTTTAGAACTTGGTATGGTCACTATGAATTCATGGTTATGTCCTTTGGAATAACTAATGCCCCTACAACTTTCATGGACCGGATGAACAGGGTTTTCAAGAAGTATCTAGACATGTTCATCATTGTATTCATTGATGACACTCTGGTATACTCCAGAAACGAGGAAGAACATGCTAACCATATGAGGACAGTGCTACAGACTCTTAGAGACCGCCAGTTATTCGCTAAATTCAGCAAATGTGAGTTCTGGTTGAAGTATGCGACTTTCCTTGGTCACATGGTCTCAGGTGAGGGTATTCAAGTAGATCCTCAAAAGATAACAACGGTGAAATACTGACCAAGACCTACTTCCCCAACCGCTATCAAAAGTTTCTTGGGTCTAGCCGGTTATTACCGACGTTTTGTAGAAGGATTTTCCTCTATTGCATCTCCTCTGACCAAGTTAACTCAGAAAAATGTGAAGTTTCAGTGGTCAGATGCGTGTGAGAAGAGTTTTTAGGAGTTGAAGACTTGACTCACTACTGCTCTAGTTTTAACCTTACGAGAAGGAACATATGGGTTTGTAGTATATTGCGACACTTCCAGAGTTAGACTCAGTTGCGTTCTAATGTAGCTGGGTAAGGTGATAGCTTACGCTTCCAAACAGCTCAAGGTTCATGAAAATAACTATTCGACTCATGATCTCGAGTTGGCAGCGGTGGTGTTTGCTTTGAAGATATGGAGGCATTATCTTTAAGGAGCTCACGTGGATGTTTTCACCGACCACAAGAGCCTTTAGTATGTGTTCAGTCAGAAAGACTTGAATCTTCGTCAGAGAAGGTGGTTGGAGCTATTGAAGGATTACGACATGAGTGTGTTATACCATCGGGGCAAGGCCAATGTGGTGGCTGATTCCCTAAGCAGGATGTCCATGGGGAGCGTTGCTCATGTTGAAGAGGGAAGAAAAGAACTGGCAAAAGATTTTCACAGGTTAGCTCGGTTGCGAGTGCAGTTAGTTGATTCAACTGAGGGAGGAGTAGTAATGCAAAGTGGGTCAGATTCCTCATTAGTTGTTGAAGTTAAGTCAAGGTAGGATGAAGATCCCACACTTTTTAAGCTAAAAGAAGTAGTTCTCAGAAAAGAAGTGGAGGCTTTCTCCAAAAGGGGAGATGGTGTGCTTCATTACTAGGTCAGACTATGTGTACCGATATAGGTGACTTGAGACAACAGATACTGGCAGAAGCACATAGTTCCAGATATTTTATTCACCCAGGTGCCACTAAGATGTAACGTAATGTATGGGATATCTACTGGTGGAACGACATGAAAAGAGACATCGCAGAATTTGTGGCCAAGTGCCCGAACTGCCAACAGGTTAAGGTGGAACATCAGAGCCCTAGGGGTATAACTTAGGATATCAGCATACCCACCTGGAAGTGGTAAGAAGTGAATGTGGACTTTATTATAGGTCTACCTCGTACTCGCCTGCAGGATGACTCAATTTGGGTGATAATGGATCGGATGACCAAGTCAGCATATTTCCTCCCAGTTAAAACTATGGACTCAAGAGAGAATTATGCTAGGCTATATATCCGGGAGTTAGTTAGACTACATGGGGTGCCCTTGTCCATCATTTCAGATAGAGGTACCCAGTTCACCTCACATTTCTGGAAGTCATTTCAGAAAGGACTCGGTACCCAAGTCAAGCTCAGCACAGGTTTTTATCCTCAGACCAGTGGACAAGCAGAGCAGACTATTCAGACCTTAGAAGATATGCTGAGAGCTTGTGTGATCGATTTCAAGGGTAGTTGGGATGATCACTTGCCTCTCATCGAGTTTGCGTACAACAACAGCTACTACTCCAGTATTTAGATGGCCCCATTTGAGGCATTATATGGTAGGAGGCGTAGGTCTCCTATAGGGTGGTTTGAAGTTGGTGAAGCTACCTCGATAGGGCCAGACTCAGTTCATGAAGCTATGCATAAAGTGCAACTAATCGAGAAAAGGTTGAAAACAACTCAAAGCCGCCATAAATCTTATGCTGATGCAAGGAGAAGAGAGTTAGAATTTTCTATAGATGATTGGGTTTACCTGAAAATTTTACCCATGAAATGGGTGATTAGGTTTGGAAATAAAAAGAAACTCAGTCCGAGATGAGGTTTCCAAAATATAGACTAACTTAAACTCATGTAAAACTTAAGTCGAATTTTCTGTTCTTACTTATTCTGAGTCTTTGCTAAATACTTCAACTATTGAAATTAAGAAGTTTTTCAAGACTATCAATTGCTGGTTATGATTTCATTTTCATTATTCTTCAGTGAAACTTTTGAAAGACAATGATTTTTAATATTTGGATGGAATGTTATTTAAATTTGAGTTAGACCCCACGATTAACTGTAATGTTTTAATTCTGCATGATAAATAAATTGACATTAACTTATGTATTATCAATGAGAACTCATCAAGTCAATGGAACAAGATAATGGGACATATTTCTATTGATAGAATCAAAAGGTTGCTTGATTATGGAGTTCTAAAAAATCTTAATTTTTGCATTTTGAAACTTGTGTGGACTGCATAAAGGGTAAGCAGACCAAAAAATCCACTAAAGGTGCAAAAAGGAGTTCTTAATTGCTTGAGATCATCGTAACGACCCGTCCATCATTACGGGAAAATAAGTCTAGAACACCCTACTTTCGCCTAGGTGCTCGGGGAAAAGTGTTGGGTGAGTAATAGTTGATCTTGGGGTTGAAGAATGGAATATGTGCAATAAAATGTGAGNTAAATTTAGAGAACAACTGGCGGTTTCTGAGAGTAGTGGTGGGGAAAATTGCTATAGCGAGACCGTTGCAGCAGACCATGAGAGGTAGTAAGAATATTTAAGTTAGAATTTCAGAATTTTTCACCCATAACTCTAAGGCATGATCTTGAAGAAGGGTTAAGGCGATTTTACAAAGGTTGATGCCATGGTTCACTTCAAGGTAAGATTCTTGATTGTTTCTCTTCCCTTTCAATTCCCTAACATCATAGGATTCAATGGGTGATCTTAGATAAGTTCTTAAAGGTAGAAACTCTAAGTTATGGAACATAGGGAGAATTGTAAAAAATGGATGGGATGCCGGTTCCTAGGTCTAAAAATGGGTAATTGACACTTTTTAGGAAGAATGTGACTATAGAACAACTATCTCATTATGGTTTAAAACTTAGAAATTGATAAAGGTGAAGCCTTTTTCCATTAGAACTGATGGGAAGTGTTTTTGGAGTAGAAACTTCATGTAAAAGAAGGGAATGACCTATGTGGGGGAGAGACGGGATAAATTAACCCTGGGAATATTGAATATGATTATTATATCGGCTAGAATGGGGTAGAATCGAATTTCTATGTCTTGAATAAAGGGCATATGTAACACCCCAAAATTTTCCTACACCAAACTCAGACCTTGCATGAAAAATCCAGAAGAACTAGAATTTTTTTTCTCAGAACGACCCAAACAATGAGTCGTGGTCAACTGCAATGACCAGTTGTTTGAGTCATCGCCAGGCCTGTAGGAAGTCCCTTCAGAACCAATGAGCCAAGTAACGGTTCGTGGAAGAGACCAATGACCCATCCCGTGGAGTCGTTGGGAGAAGGTAAGAAAGTCCTTCCAGTGATGACGAGGGAAAACAATGACCCATTGTCCCATACAATGAGTCGTTGTTTCCATCCGTGAGATAAACCCAAGAAAATTCCAGTAGACAAGATGAGAGCATATAACAACTCGTTGGATCAACCAACGAGTCGTGGCGTCACCCGTTAGAGGAGGGGGCCCAGTGTTTTGTTCAAAGACCCTGCCAGTGGCCACAGGAGGTACCAATGACCCATTGGTTCTTTCAAAGAGTCATGGTCCCCATCCTTTTACAATTCCAGTAAGCCCTAGGTTTAAGCCCAGGACAGACGACTGGTCCCAATGAGTCGTAC
>JACEIK010007885.1:0-29993 GCA_018107945.1 Datura stramonium
CTGATGTGAGGAGGAGAGAGTTGGAGTTCGAGGTGGATGATTGGGTATTTCTGAAGGTATCTCCCATGAAGGGAGTAATGCGGTTTGGGAAGAAAGGAAAACTAAGTCCCCACTATGTTGGTCCCTACTAGATTGTGAGAAGAGTTAGCAAGGTGGCGTATGAATTGGAGTTTCCCTCAAAGTTATCTTCCGTGCATCCTGTGTTTCATGTGTCGCTTTTGAAGAAATGCTTGGGAGATCCAGCTCTAGTAGTCCCGGTGGACAGCGTTGATGTGAAAGATAGCCTTTATGAGGAGGTGCCGATTGGAATATTGGATCGTCAGGTTCAGAGGATAAGGAACAAGGAAGTAACTTCAATGAAAGTATTATGGAGGAATAACATGTTTCAGGATCTACGTGGGAAGCCGAAGCAGATATGAAGGCTAGATACCCATATTTATTCTCTACCGGCTCAATTCCGACTTAGGGTATTAGTTTTTCTCTATCACTCTATTTAGTTTTCATGTTCAGTTTATGTGTTCAAGTTTCTTTTATGTATATAGATGTGTATGTGAAGCATGAGATCAGTTCAGGTATGTGATATGAATCGGAGGTAGTCATTTTGTTAGTTTTCGATTTAAATGATCAGTATTTGAATATGATAATTGCATGTTTCTATTTTCTTGTTGTTTCCTACATTCGAGAACGAATGTTCCCAATGGGGAGATACTGTAAAACCCTGGATGTGCCTAAGAGTAGACCCGGGAGTTAAAAGTTGCAAACTGCTGAAACTAGGCAAAACATCATAGAACAAGAGGTGTAACGACTCATGGTTGGAAACCATGAGCCGTTGTTACAAGTTGTGGTTTCAAGAGTCTGGGTGGCAGTGAAGCAACGACCGATGTAATGACTCATTGTGGGAAACAATGAGTCATCGTCTGTAGTCGTGGTGAGAGATGGACTTTAGCATTTGGGGAAATAACAAGTCACCCAACAACCCATCATGCGTAACAACGACTCGTTGCCTACAATCGATTTCTACATGGTCAAATTTCCAGTGGACTTAGCAGACGGACACCATGACCCATTGGAGGAAACAATGAGTCGTGGTGAGACTCGTTGTGAGGGAGTTCAAAAATTTTAGAGGGGAAAGCAACGATAGAATCAACGACCCGTTGGAGAAAAGGATGCATCGTCCTGTCTAGATGTGGTTTGATTCCTGAAGCAAGGCCTGGGTAGTGCAGAAGACGAGCCATACCACGAGCTCGGGAGCCAGGATGCATGCCAGTTTCATACGACTAGGTATAGTGGCACAAGATCTCTGGTAGCTTCCAACGACTCGTTGGTACGCCCATTGGTTAACCTGTGCAGATTTTAAAGCTAAATTCATTAAGGGTATTTTTGACCTTTCTGTGCTATAAGGCCCTAAACTACATCTTTTCATGTATTTTCTGGGCATTTTAAGGTAGGTTAAGTCCCTATTGCATAGATCATTCCCATGCATGCCTATTAAGAGAAATATTGGAGTGATCAAGCTATTCCTCAAGCTTTTTCCTATCAATTGAGCCTTGTTCATCCAAGAACTTTAGAATCTGATCTTACCCTGGTATGTAGGGTTACGAATGGGTGTTTTCGTTCACACCCATGCCCATTCTCTAGTAATTTATGGAAATCTACAAAAAACCTATTGGGATTTTAATTCAATTTTTATGAAAATCTTATGATTTACAAAAGGTTTGTTCTAAATTGTGATATACATTATATTTTATGAATTTTGATAAGATTTTATAACTATTTTGATTATGTAATTGTTGATTTTGAATTCTACTAAATTAAGCCTATTTAAGCATGATCTATGATAAATCGATTTATGATCTTTTCTTCAATTGATAATACTTACAAGCCCAACATGATTTATGATTTGAAATATGAATTTATTCAATTACCCATCATGATTTGGTGACTCTCGAGCTATATGCATAATCTAGAAGTATGTATGGAACCTATGATTCATGAATTATGTTTTAGGCTGACTCACAGGTCTTGTTTCATAGCTAGTTCATGTATTTACGAGCATGTTTATGATTATTATGATTTAACTACCCTATGAACTCATGCATATTATACTATGAGCACTATATATGTTTTGGGAGTAGTATCAAACACCGAGTAGGTTCAGGGCCTAGACTCTGCCCTGGATCTCATAAACTACGTGCCATCGTAGGTATGTTGGGACCTCCTTTGTGATAGTCCCTAGCCCAATTGGCCCTTTTCATGGTAATATCATACTTTAATGGTTCTACCCTTGGCAAGGTACGACCACCCTCCCGATTAGGGTCATAAGTCGGGCTTCATGTGTGCTCATATGGGGTATGTATATTAAGAAAATCTCCCACTATTCCTTATGATTTATGCATGTTTATGATTACGTATGTTAGCTAAAGAAATGTTCAATTTTTCTTTTCTCTTATGATCATGATTACGATTTTAATTACGGATGCTTTGAAAATCTTGAGCCTTTTGATATGTTATGTTACAATATTTATGATATGAGCTTGATTTCCACTCTTGTGATGTTTTATTAGCTCTTACATATTTTAAATATCTGTTTTACTTACATTGCATACTCAGTACATTCCACATACTGACTGCATACTTCCTATGTTGTATCATCTTATGATACAGGTTTCGACTCTCAGCCTCATCCTTATATCTAGACCATCTCAGGGTGTACTTTAAGCTTATTGGTGAATCCTCATGTTCCGAGGGCCATTCGACAGACATTCATGCTATTTTACGTTTCAGTACTTATTGGGTTAGTTGGGGGTGTTGCCCCATCAATCCATCGTATGTAGTAGAGGCTTTCAAATAGTGTGTAGTACTCAACTTGTGTATGTCTATGTGATTCTGTTTGTTATGATATGTCATGATTATGCTTACGTTTCCACTATGCCTTGTGATTACTCTTCCGTTTATAATAAATGAAGTTAGATGTTAGCTGATGACATGGGTCGACTTGGGGCCTCTCGGGGTTCCTTGTCCTGTGTTACGATCTGGGTCTACACTTGGGTTGTGACATAACTACTTCGGGTATACACGCGTGATCAATCCCAATTCTTACTTGTAGAACTGATAACTTGGGTTCATCCAAATGACTAGTTTGTCCATATTGGATGACTATACTCGATCACCGAGTCAAGTGTCATGAGCGATTTCAAACTAACCATTATCAATATGTTCCAAATTAACTTTTCTGCGACAGCATCTCAAGAGATATAATGATCATAAAAATCAAGGCTTTGTTGTAATTCTCTTTTCATAATATCTACTTCTCTAGGTTCAAGTAAGTAAAGAATTCGGGCAAGTCCTAACATTGAGCAGCATTAATAAATGTTTAAAGACGAGAGAATACAATACAACCGTTTAGCATTGATTTCAAATCACTTTGTGTAACCTATTTCGTTAATCCACCATGGTTCCACAACCCTAGTTGTGGAGGGTTTAGCCTCTCATAATTGTAAGATTGTAATTAGTATTCATAGATAAACACATAATTAAATATTTACAATAATAATTGGAAGAAAACCTTCTTTGAATATTGATGAACAAAATCAAGAACAATTGAGAAAATCAAGTGTTGATCTCAAGAATTGTTCTACAAAACTTGATAATAATTCACAAAAAATTAACTAAAAACCTTGTTTCAATGTATTCAGACATCTACCGATCCATTTTCCTACTTAAAAAAACATAAAAGGTATTATATAGACATCAGAAACCTTTTCCTATGCTAACAGGAAAATTTCCATATTTGGCACTGACTCGTCCTACGACTGGTCATACGACCCATAATAGGATTGTACGGGTCGTGCCTTGCTCTCGTACGTTCCTTGGCTACTACAGAATAGACTAAGTTTTGGCAACTGGTATGACTCATACCATGTTCCTACGAGTCTAACAATCTATTTGTGGCTTTGCTCTAAGAACTTTGATATCTTCTGAAGTTTTCTACAAGTGTTGTGGTACACCTCGTACCTTGCTCCTATGACTCGTAATTTCTTGTTGCATCTTCAGTTCTACCAAGTATTTAAGAATCATTGAAGCTCCCCACAACTCTTGATATGGGTCGTAGGTAGATGCTATGATACGTGGGTTCCACCCGTACCAGGAGACTTGTGCAAATTTTCTCTGAAGTTTTCCACGACTCCAGTTACGACCCGTACCATCTTGGTACAGCTCGTACTAAGAGTCTTACTTTTCCTTTGCATTATTTCAGCCTTCTAAGTTTTCCATGAGTCTCAGTACGGCTCTTACAATCTAGGTATGACTCATACTAAGATTGGTACTTGGCTGATTTTCTGCACTTTTATGCATCTTTTGCACATTTTTGCTCCAACATCTATTTTCCTTGAAAAAGAAAGTTAAAACACCGCATATTTGTATAAACATACCTAAGTCCATGCTATTTTTTCAGTTTTAAGAGTCAAAAGTGATTTAAACTCGCAACACGTCAACATATCGCATCAAGGTGTATACCAAGCAGACCCTGTCTTTGGTAACATCATTCATGTGCACCCCTTGAATGAGGCAGTTGCGAACAATCTTCAACCAGACACGTGCCTCTCTGTTCATATATGCATAGGGCAAGGTCTAGTGATAGCCCTTCTCCTTGTGGAGAATCCATCTGGTTTGTCAATCACTGCATGCATAGTGTATGCGGAATTTCAGCATATAAGGGTGTGATGTTAAGCTGGTGGAGCTGAAGAGAATTTGTGTTAGGTGTGCCCAGGATTGCATTTGGGTGGTGCGCTTCAAATGGTATGACTTGACCCAAGATCTTGACTGATTCATTGCAAAGAGTGGGGTTCCAGTTTACATAGAATTCCTTGACCATATGCAAATTACACTCCCTGGGCTCATTGAAAATGAATCCCATGTCCAGGGTGTGTAGTCTTTGCACGATGTGAGTGAACTCCTGTGCTAAACTCTCTCGGTCGATATGCTCCTCTAAGAAGTACTTAGACTCCTTATGCTTGGCATAGTCAACTACCCATCGGCTACCAAACCTCCTTCTCTGGCACCTGGGAACTGATGGGGCCGCTGGCACAAATGCACCAAGTCTGATCCTTTTTCGGCCTCCGACAGAGGATGAAGCACCTTTTTATTTGTCTTGTTGAGAAGATATTGTACCTGTTCAAACAAAACAAAGAAATCAAATTAGTAGATAGCTAACATGGCTAGCCAACACTAAGTTTAGGGCTTTGGTCGTCACCTCACACTTAGTTGCTGGCGTGGGTTCTCCTAGTCAGATTAGTTACTCAGACTTCCCCTTGTTTATTGTGCATGGACTAGTTTTCCCCCACTTTCAAACACATTCAACTATTTGACAATTTCAAACAAGCACACTGATATATTGTATTTGTCATTTCAGGCAATGTGCACTGTGAGATTGAACTTGGCAATCATTGAATTATTTGTTGTTTATGCTAGTCAACAAAACAGACTTGTTACTATCTCTCTACTTTATCCTACACTTCTACTCAACATGCTAGTCAAGCCAAGTAAACATGACTAACATTTTAGAGCATGATCTTAGTATACAAAGAAGTAAAAAGCAGTTCATAGTTCATCCCTAGTCTTTACACAACAAACCCACAAAATGCATAATCCTTTTATGTAGTATCACCTCACCAAAATTATCCCTACTATGTATTCATTAATATCCCCCCAACTACTAAATTTTTCACTTCTTCAACTAAAACCTATTTGCAAATACTATCCTGTTATTCACACAGACTCATGGTTCACCAGACATAGAAATTCGAAGGAATAAAAAAAGTACTGACAAAAGCATATTTTAGCACTTGCAATTCTACCTACCATCATTTCTAGCCAAGGTAACAAATTAGAACACCCAACACTTCACAATTTGCACTTCTTCTAGCAAAATATGAGAAATCACTGGTCTATCAAGTGCAAGAAGCAAGTATCAACAACTATTAACAAGATGTTCCAACAAAAGCATGCTTTTAGCACTTCCTATCAATTTGTAAACATGATTCATACTGTCATTGTGCATCAAATCGGAAAATAAAATAAAAGAACCAAGAATTCTTACCCGGTGACTTGTTCTTATACAAAGAGATAAAGAATTTGAGACATAGGTGCATGGTACGTTGAAAAAGGGTAGGGGATTTGGGGGAGATATCATGCCGGTATGAGGGAGTTAGGGTAAGAAATCTGGCTGGGGAATTTAAAAACGGGTGGGACAGGTCGAGTCAGCCCGTCATTTTAATGAAAACCTATAAAAATTTGGCTTCAGCATGTCACGGAGGCTATTGCGGAGGACCAGCTCCATGAAACGGAGCAGACGCATACCTGTTCTATTTCAAGTATATGAAAATTAAACCTTTAGTGTGGCTCACTGCCTATCGCGGAGTTACCTCTGTAGCACGCTGTCAATGTGTAGGTTTACTGTTTAAGCCTATTTTTTGCCCTTTAACTTACCTTTGCACCTCTGGTCTTAATTTTTACTCCCACAATGTGTTTATTCCCTAAATCATTTCTCAGAACTATCCTATCCAACAATTCATTCGAAAACAACAAAACAATTAGAAAATGGTGGGTTGCCTCCCACCCAGTGTCATATTTTTGGTCGTGGCACGACATTTTTAAAAAAAATAATTCCTAACTATTACATTACAATTAGGGGTTGCCTACCGTGCAGTTCCTGATTTACTAGCACGACATGACCCAACTCACACTCATTCATCAGATAGGGTGATAGACGTCTTTTCTCGATTAACGCCCTCACCCCAATAGTGGTTGCACCACTATCCCTTCACAAAAAACGTGGCAATTTTATCTTATTTCCACAATTCCACTACCCCATGTGTAGTCATAAGAGCAATCTCAAATGGTCCAGATAACTTGTACCTCAACTTCCCTGGAAATAACTTCAATTGGGAGTTGATTAGTAACACCATCTGCCCTGGCTCAAAGATTCAAGGAACTATGCGCTTGTCGTGCCATCTCATGGTTTTCTCCATGTACAACTTTGCATTTTCATAAGTGTGCCACCGGAACTCTTCAAGTTCATGAAACTACAATATTCACTTTTTCCCATCCAACCTAGGATCCATGTTCAACTTTCTTACAGCCCAGATTGCTTGATGTTCCTGCTCCATAGGTAAGTGGAAGGCCTTCCCATATACCAACCGATACGGTGAAGTCCCAATCGGCATTTTGTAGGCAGTCCTAGATGCCCACAAAATATCATCTAATTTTCTTGCCCAATCCTTTTGTTGAGAATTCATTATTTTCTGTAGAATCTACTTGACTTCCCTATTTGACACTTCAACCTGTCCGCTAGTCTGAGGGTGGTATATTGTAGCATCGTTATGCCTGACCCTATACTTAGTCAAAAGGTTTTGAAACCAATTACTTATGAAGTGCGAACCTCCGTCACTCATAATTGCCCGTGGGGTTCTAAATTTGGAAAAAATTTGCTTCTTCAAAAATTTGGCCACTACCTTGGCATCATTAGTTGGGAAAGCTGCAGCCTCAACCCATTTGGGGACGTAGTCCACCGCTACTAGAATGTATTGATAATCAAATGATGGTTGAAATGGCTCCATGAAATCTTTCCCCCAAACGTCAAATACCTCAACTTTCAAGATGTTGTGCAGAGGCATCTCATGTTTCCTGCTGATTATGCCCATCGTTTGGCATTGATCACACATCTTGACATATGTCATTGCATTCTTGAACAAGGTTGGCCAAAAAAAACCTGACTGGAGCACCTTATGAGCAGTATGCTCTCCTTCATGATGATCGCCATATGGTGAAGAATGATAGCTTCTAGATACCTGTATAACATTACATCAGGAATGCACCGCCTCATCACTTCATCTAGGCCTTGCTATAATAAATACGATTCATCCCACATGAAGAACTGCGACTCATACTTCAGCTTCTTTCTTTGTTGAGCAGTTGCCTTCGGTGGGTACACTCCACTTACAATCAGGTTCACTATGTCTACGTACCAAGAGAGTTCCACCACACTTAGTGCGAAGAACTTCTCATCCGGGAACTCTTCTCGGACACCCATCATCACTCACATGCGACCTGTCCTCTAACCGCGACAAGTGATCTGCTACTTGATTTTTGCTGCCCCGCTTGTCTCAAATTTCCAAGTTAAACTCCTATAGCAATAATATCCACCGAATCAACCTGGGCTTTGTGTCCTTATTGTTGAATAAGTATTGGATCGCAGGATGATCCGTGTGCACCACCACTTTTGTCCCCACAAGATAGGACCTGAACTTATAAACTGTATACACTAGTGCCAGCATCTCCTTCGCTATGACTGTATAATTGGCCTGGGAAGCATCCAAAGATTTGATTGCATAGTATATGGAGTGAAAAACCTTTTCTCTCCTCTTCCCTAATACTACACCCAGGACCACATCACAGGCGTTGCACATCAACTCAAACAAGAGTTTCTAATCATGAGCAATCAGAATAGGAGCTTCCACTAGCTTCTTCATTAGCTCCTAAAAAGCACGAACACATTCTACCCCAAACTCAAACTTTATGTATTTTTCTAGCAGTCTGCACATCGATTTAGAGATCTTTAGGAAATCCCGAATGAATCACCTATAAGACCCAATGTGTCCCAAGAAACTATGGACACCCTTGATAGACATTGGCAGTGACGACTTCTCAATTACTCTACTTTGGCACGGTCAACCTCCAAGCCTGTTTTTGACACTTTATGGCCAAGGAAAATGCCTTCCTTGACTAAAAAGTGGAACTTCTCCCAATTTAGTACCAGGTTTGTATCTTCACATCTAGCCAAGACTTTGTCTATATTCTACAAACACTTAGCAAATGAGTTACCCAAAATAGAGAAATTATACATAAATTCCTCCACATGGTCCTCCACCATGTCATGAAATACTGCCATCATGCATCATTGGAAGGTAGCCAGTGCATTGCATAGCCAAAATGGCATACGCCTGAAGGCATACATCCTATATGGACATGTAAATGTGGTCTTCTCCTAATCTTCTGGGGCTATGGCTATTTGATTATAGCCAGAATAACCATCCAAAAAGAAATAATACTCCTGGACTAGAAGTCTGTCCAACATCTGTTCAATAAATGGTATGGGATAGTTTTCTTTCCTTGTGGCCTCATTCAGTTTCTGTAGTCCATGCAAATCCTCCAGCATGTGACTGTGTGAGTCGGGATCAACTCATTCTTCTTATTAGTGATCACTGTCATGCCCCATTTCTTTGGAACACACTAAACCAGATTAGCCCACTCGCTGTCGGAGATAGAATAGACCATTCCCACGTCTAACCACTTAATTACCTCCTTCCGAACTCCATATTTCATCACTAGGTCTAACCTCCTTAGATTCTGCACAATCAGTTTGGATCCTTCCTCCATTAATATCTTATTCATACAGAAAGAAGGACTGATTCATCAGAAATCTGACATCTGCCATCCTATGGCTCTATTTCTCTTTTCTAGGACGACCAATGCTTCTTGAACCTGTGTTACTATTAGCCCCGAAGAGATAATAACCGGCAATGTATTAGTTTCCCCCAAGAATGTGAACTTGAGGTGTGGAGGCAATTCCTTCAGCTATAGTTTAGGGGCCTCCTCAATAGATGGATTAGGTGGAAGTTCCAAAGATCTTTGTAATGATTAAAACTCTTGCTTTCGAAAGAACATATTGGCGGCATTCAAGGCTTGAACCATTTTATGAGGTGCAGCATCTCCAAATTGATCATATCCTACCAACACTCTTTTGAATAGATCATTTGCATTAATTAGCTGATGTGATGACTCTTGGTCAATAACAATGATAGCTAACAACTCCTCATAAATAGCAGGTAGCTTCATAGCTTTGTAGACATCAAACACTTCTACCTTTTCATGGACTCTCATAGTTAGCTTCTCCGCAGCTACATCAATCATGGCTTGTCCGGTTGCCAAAAAGGGATGTCCCAATATAAATGGGACTTTCGGGTCTGGCTCAAAATCAAGGACTATGAAGTCCTCCAGAAAGATAAGTGAGCCCACTTGCACTAGCACATCTTCTACATTCCATCTAGTCTATACAACGAGTGATCTGTCAGCTACAAAATCACAGTTGTAGTTCTTGGACTACCCAAACCCAACTTTATAAACATTGAGGTAGGAATTAGATTGATGCTCGTCCCAAGATCAAATAATCCATGGGCTCTAATGGACTACCCAATAATGATCTGGATAGGAAAACTTCCCTGATCTTTAAGCTTTGTAGGCAGCCTGTTTTGCATCCATGATGTGCACTAGTTAGTAAGTGCAACAATGCATACTCTATTAGTCTACTCTTATTTTCCACAATGTCCTTTATTGCTTTTGCATACTTTGGAATACCCTGTAAAATACCACCAATGGAAGATTAATATGTACCTACTTTAACATATTAATAAATTTTTGAAAGCATGCTTCTTCCTTATGCTTCCTAAATTTCAGAGGGAAAGGGGGTGGTGGTGTTGACTTCACAATTCCTGAAGAGTTTCTACTATTCACTTCTTTATCAATTTCCTCGACCTACTCCTCCATAGTTACAGCTTTTTATGCTGCCTTTTCTGGCACCAACTCCTTGAACTATTTTCCACTCCTAGTGGTGACTTCATTTACTTGCTTCGGATTGGTGTTTGTATCACTCTTAGTATTCTAGGCTCCAGCTAGTTGTCCCAGCTGAATCTCCAGTGCCTTTATAGCCAACTACTGATTTTTTATGTCAACGATAAATTTTACTTAGTTAGTCACCATTTGAATTTGGTTAGCTATGATTGTTTTCAGCATATCCTCAATTTTGCTGGACTGAGTAGGAACATTATTCCCTCTAAACTGGGGTTTAAAATTCTTATTTGTTGTGCAGACCCTGATTTGAACTTTGGCCTTAGTTCTTATTACCACCCCATGAAAAATTTGGATGATTCCTCCAATTGGGGTTGTAATAGTTGCCATAATGCTGATTGTTACTCCATTGTGCATTCCCTACAAAATAAATTGAGTCTGGGTTAGTACCACATGTATTTGCTGAATGTTCACTGCTACCACAAACTTCACACCGCATTTGCTGGACTGCATTGACTGGAGCTTGCTGCTACCCTAAGTTAATTTTATTGAAGTGAGTGTTAAGCTGATTCTAGAGTGTGGCTATCTGTGCAGCAATGACTATTAGCCCATCTATCTCTAGAACACCTGTTGCTTTCGTCACTCCACCTCTAGGTGTATCAACATTCCACTCTGGGTTGCCCTGTGAAAAGCGATTCAACAATGCATACAATTCCTTATGAGTCCTTTTTAAGGCTTGCGCACCAGTTGAAGAGTCTAAAAGAATTTTTGTGTGAGGCTCCAAGACTTCTATAAAAGTACGCACCAGCACATCATTTGATTGATGATGGTGAGGCCTCTCCCAAGCTTGGTATAGGTTCTCACCATCTCTCTATTTGAAGCTTAAAATATGACTTCTGAGCTTTGTTGTCTTCCTAGAAGGAAAGAACCTGATCAAAGACTTCTTTACCAGATCATCCCATATGGTTATAGAGTTAAGTGGTTCAACTTTCAGCCACCTCTTAGCTTTCCCAGCAAGGAAAATGGGAATAATGTAAGTCTCACATAGTCTGATGATACTCCAGTGGGTATTTATGTGTCACTTATCTGCAAAAATTTTTGTAGGTGTTGTTGTGGGTCTTCAAGGGGAAGACCTATAAACTGTCCACTGGTATACAGGAGCTGCACCATATTCTATTTTAGCTCAAATCTACTTCTTGGTTCCGGCATGTCGATGCTAGAGGTAGCATTGTTTGCGTGTGGGATTTCCACTTGGCGCACTGGTCTCGCTGCCATCCTTTCTCATAAATCTTGTTCCTGTTTAGCTAGTGGATCTTATACTAGTGGCTCCTGAGGAACTAGAGGAATGGGATTTTGGAGAGCTTCCCTCCTTAATATATGTAACTGTCTCTCAAGATCCAAATACGGATCCTGTAATTCTCTCTCACATGCCAGCTTTCAGAAATCGTCTTGTACTTGCAAGTGTACCGGCTAAGATCAAGTTTTCAACACTTGTACCCAAAATTGCAAAACTAAAATTCAAAATTTTACTAATTTTCCATGTCCCGGGCAACAACACCAAAAACTTGATGTTGCCCAAGTGCATGCAAGTGCACATGGTCGTACAAGTAATATAGTGGCTCTTTCAAGCCGAATATCGAACCCGCAGGGACTAAAGACTTAGTAATTTTTATATTTTAGTATTCACAATTATTTCACACAAGTTTTGTAATGTAAAAATAATGAATGTAATAGTCAATGAATTAAAGGACGTTGATTTAATCAATATGCAAGAATATCTGAGGTTAAGGCACGGGATGCAATCAAATAAAACATGCATTTGTTTAGCTAAGCTCTCTATCTGGATGATGGTTATAAGGAATTAAGGTCTAACTATGATATTTCAAACCTCTATCCATTTGCCTATGACTTTTGCAACTACACTTGTTGAATTATGATGCAATAATTCATCTTAGGTCTAGAAGCATTTGTTTCCTTTTCCAACCAAATGCAGCGTACTAGGTATATTTCTATCCTACACGCGAATCATATCTTTAATTTACACTAAAGAAAAGAACACATTTCCCTATTCTTCATTCTACCCTAGTAATTCTCCTTTGGGATTCACACTAAAATTACAAATATATCCTAATGTTGGCCAAAAATTAAAATACAAAGAGCATGAATAGAAGAACAACCATTCATGATAGATAAACTCTTCGAACAAGTTTTAAGCACAGGCAGAATTGAAATTGGAAGAAAAGATAAGAGAAAGAACCCTAGAATTTTCTTCAGCTCAATTGCCACTTTCCCATGTTCTTGCAAATATTCAGATAATGAAAAAAATGACTATGTGATCTATTTATACAGATGAAAAATAACACAGTTGAAGTCCATCGCCATGTCATAGAGGCCATCACGGAGGAGCAACTCCATGAAACGGAGCAAACATGGACATTCACTGGAATTTGATGTAAGCTGAAAAACCCATCACCATGTCACGAAGGCCATCACGGAAAATGTACTCTTATAACACCCTAAAAGTTCCTAAGATTATACCCAGGGGTGGAATCAGAGAAAAATCAGAAAAAATGCACAAGGTCACAGAACGACTCAAAGAACAAGTCATTGTGGTAAAGAACAACCTGTTGTTATGACTCGTTGTGAGCTCATAGTTAAATCTCCCAGAAACAAGAAGCCTAGCAATAACTCATTGGAGGATCCAATAGGTCATTGTAAGTGGTCATTAAGTGGAGTCAGTAAGGGGTCAACGATGGGTTAAGAGATAACAAATGGGTACTATGGCTTGTTGTGTCTTGTAACGACCCATGGTATGGACCCATTGGAAGAAAATTAGAAAGTATACAGGGGAGACAGTGGTGATGACGAGCAGAGTGACAATTCGTTGTCTCATATGATGACTCGTCTTGATGAATCGTTGGTCAGAGCTTCAGAAGAGTACCAGAAGTACTCCGAGAATAACGGATGGATCCAATGAGTCATTGTATCCTACAATAACTCATTGGATGGGTCGTTGTAACTGGAAGTGACCTTTTTCTAGATGAATCATTAAGGGAGTTTTCATAATTTCTAAACTCCTAAGTCCTAAAATATATCATTTTAAGCTTGGGAAAGAGTGTTTTAATGGAAATATTCACCCTAGAACTTTTATTCTACTCCTAACACCCTAATTGGGATATCAAAATCCCTCAAGGCTGTTAAGAATAAGATAGGGTTCTTAATTTGTTACAAAAGGAAAACATCCCCTTTCCAAAACATTAACATAGGTCCTCAGGCAGACATCGAAAAGGGGGCACTCTCATCCTCTCCAATACTCATTGGGTTTCAAGCTAAGTTAAGAAATAAATGAATCAAGGTATGTAGGATTCATCAATGAGGGGTTCTTCCACCCTCATGCCCCATCTCAAAATGAAATCATGATCTCCCATTCTTCATGCCCTAATTTCGAATTTCTAGGGCTTTGTTGGGTACTATTGAATTCCTCCATGATTCTCCTATGGGTTTGACTATCTTGATAGAACTGATGATTTTATGATTAGAGTTTTGTATTCTATCAAGTCTTCCATGAAATTACTATCAAGCATGATTATGAACATCTAGGGTTAAATTCCCTTCTATTGAAATCCCATGATTTTCTTATGATATCAACTCTCAAGTTCTATGTTATGTATTATGATCATGATATATGATTTTTTTACAAGAACCCTTCATGAATAAATGAATTTCAAGTATGATGACTTTCTCAAGTATACATAGCTTTTATAAGTTTTATGTTTATGTTTATGGTGGACTCACAGGCCTCTTTCATGGCTAGTTCACGTATTTCAAGTATGTTCATGTATCTTATGATTTTAACTAGCCCATGTATTTCAAGTATGTTTCATGATTACTCTATGAGCAATGTGCATATCTTTGGGAGTAGTATCTTGCACCGAGTAGGTCGGGGGTTTCGGGAACCCAAGCCTCTGAACCATGTGTCGACATAGGACTATACTCATGTTAACCCTACAGGGTCGCTATAGTGATAATGCCATGTCATCATCCCTTGCATGGAAAGCTAGGTGAGGCTTTGCCCACTTGAGTGAGATAGTTGGGGCATCATGTAAGCTCTATCATGATGGTGTTGATTATTATGAATCCTCCCACTGTTCCTTATGATTTATGCATGTTCAAGATTATGATAATTTGGATCAAGTTATGTTGTCACAAGATTTCTCTTATGTATATATACTTATGACTAACTTATGAACTATTTGAAAACCTTGAGCCCTCATGCCTAATTTATGACTATTACTTCAGGTTTAAAATGTCCTACTCTCATGAACTCTTATGCATTTTTATTAGCTCGCATACTCAGTAAATTCAAAGTGTTGACCGTATACTCTATGCTATATCGTTTCATAATATAGGTTTGGCTGATCAGGCTCAGTGCCACTGTTAGTCTTGCTCCCTATCAGTTCAGCTTAGCGCAGTGTTGGTGAGTCCGCATCTACCGAGGACATTCATTCAGTCAAGTTCTTTTTTCAGTTTAGTTTCAGACTTGGAGTTAGCTGGGGGCTTGTCCCAGCATCTCATTAGATAGTAAAGACTTTTCAGACATAGACTAGTATGTTCAGCTTTTTGCTCAGTGTTGTGATGTTAATGCTTTTATTTACGTCTAATAATATTTATAATTTCGTGTATTCATGTTTAAGTTAAAGTTTTCGCTTTAATTTATGCTCTGGAGTTGCAATGCACATGCCATGGGTTAGTTTGGAGCCATTCATGGTTTTAGATCCAGTGTCTCGATCCGGGGTCCCAGCTTGGGTTGTGACAACTCCGTGACACGGACCCAATGGCGGTCCTACATTGGAAAGATACACCAGCCTATCAACACTTCAAGGTGTCACAGAGACCATCGCATCAAACCTCTTATGTGGCATGTTTCTATCGCGAAAGTCCACTATTTTGTGACTTCCAAACTGAAATTTTCTACCAAGGCACTGTTGCGTGTTGTTGAACGTGAACAATCTCCAACGTGGCAAAAAATTTACTCCTAACATCAATTTTTAGCTCACTTAACTTCCCATACTTCAACTTTGAGCATCCATCAGCAAAGTCAAGATGAAATTACTGTATTTTTCCACCTATAAATAGTCTAATCACATTTATTAGTCCACACACATTAATCATTCAAAATATGCATGAATATATAGGTATCATCCTCAACTAGGCTATAGTATGGGTGAAAACATGGAGTTTGGTCGTATAAATATGCCCAAGATCAGGCAGTAACTCGACTCAGCTAACAACCTTAGATTCTCACTTAGCAAATTCTCAACAATCAATTCATTTAGTCCATACAGGTTTATTCATAGCTAAAATTTCAATGATCAACTCATCAATTTATCATATGGGATATATAACTAAATCCTCAATAATTAATTCATCAACTCTTCACACATTCACACATAACTTTTCAAGTATAAGATAAGTCATAAACAAATACATCAACACTAAATCCACTTGTAATTTACACATTCAAGGATTTCAATTTCGCACATTCTCATATCTTTGAACCAATCTTCACTATTTGGTATTTCTTTGGTATCATACCATTGGTAATGTGCCAGAAGCATGCTTCTATCACATCATTATACATATTCAACATTGAATACCACTGTGCACACATGCCAAAGAGTCTTATTTCTATCCTTCCAGTTATGACTTATAAGGGACCCTAAATTTTCATGTACTATACTGCGCGTTCCCACTCCTACTTATTTTCTCGTCTAGATGCTCTCCTCAACACGAGACAATATTACCATAATTGCTCGCTTGAATGCTCACCTCGGTCATGAGCCTCTCATTCAGGATAAAACATTTTACCCATTCTTATTTCCTTGTTCTATATGGTTCAAATATATCCATTCACATGGACATTCAGGGTATCAATCTACCCTAACCTTCTTGGTTTCTCTTATTACCATTAACCATTCATGGAATTGTTAAACATTGTAAAGTACCATATATTCATACACACTATATGTCATGATTCGAGTCTTCACCCTGGCCGTAACACGAGACTCAGAACCATAAATAGATTTAAGCTAACCCATGGAATAACATAGTTCTATCATAAAAACAACTAATAAATCATATTTGAGTGGAAGCTAACTGAAAAGAAAATTCGATCATTATGAGTAAGGACATAGTTTGTTAAAATTACTGAGTCATAAGCTGAAATTACACTACATTGTCTAAAAGCCTCTACTAGTCTGATGAGCTGCTGGGAAAAGTCCCCAGCTAACTCCAAAATCTAAAACTAAGATAACATAGAAATAATCTCGGAAAGTGAAGACAAACCACTACCAGTTGATAGAATTTAGAATTTGTCTACCTGCACTGACTCTGAACACCTGGATCAATATCATGAAATGATAAAACACGTAAAGTATATGGTCAGTACTTGAAATATACTGAGTATATGAGAAAACGCAACTAAAAATGAGAACATACTTTACCTATGAGAAAATGACTATACATAAAACATGGTTGAACATGTAAGTTGAGGTAACATACAATGACACTATTTGAGATGCATTAATACTGACATGGTATGCTAGTTTGAAAACATTTAATGAAATATAAGTAAAACTGGTTTTAAGGATCATGTACATGTATTGAAGACTGAATCTGAAATCACAAACTAAAAATTGTAACTGAAACACTACACTAAAATTGTACTATTGGAGAGCCTATTAATTGACTAACTCCAGTGTGAACCTCATGAAGCCCTACTTGTAGCCTTGACTGGAAAGGTGTTCATATCTTACCAAGGGTAAGAACCATGACTATCTTGTTATCACTCGTGAACTCAGGGTGACAAACTTAGGTATCGATGACCCCTACATGTGCCCAGTGAGGCGAGAGAGACACTCTTACTAGCGACGATCCCATATTCCTCGGGCTAAGGGAAACATTTTGTACTATCGAGAATCCCTTATCCTACGGTGGTATATAGTTCTGAGACCTTGGTGTGCTGGAACCCCGCCTTCTCAGCGCTAAGTACTACTCCCAGCTTAATATAAGGACACATGTAACTAATAATCTAAAGCTGATGTCCGAAGACTATTCGGAAACACATTATTTAACAAGGATCCCGAGAGCCTAGAGGGCCATGACATTGCTAATACTAAGGGCTCAAAATCGATGTTCTAAGACTAGTCAGGGCTGCTTTCTAACTAGAAAGAGGCTAAATAACCTAAAGAACCATGAACATGTTGATCATGCTGAATTCATGAAAATCATAGACTTAATCATAATGTAAATCATATATACTGAGATCATGGTCAAATCACATATGACAAATGGACCATATTGTTGAAAATAATGCTAAATCATGGCTGAGTCTTAGAAATCATGCTATTATCATATCATGGACATAAATCACGAATTTGAGAGGGAAATCATGAACGTACATGGCTATTGATCCTAAGAAGCTTGAAAGATATGACTAACACAAGAGAATTCATACGTAGAATCGAAACCCTAAGGCATAAATTTATAGGGAATCAAAATAGCTAGGGTTTTGGACAGAAATTGGGACACAAGGGTGAAAAAACCCTCATTGAAGTCCCCCATACCTGGTTGAAGAATCCCCTAGAAGAACTTGAAGCTTGTTGCACCTTGGAGGGGAAACCTAAGTCTTGAGCCTTAGGAGAAGAAGAGAGGAGAATACTTATGGATGTTTTTGTAAAATGAGGATTAGGCTAGGAAAATCCCTTTAATTCATCCCTTATGTTACACCCCGTAAGTTCCTATCATTTAACTGATGCGTGCGTATATACGATGCATGTGGGAAAAGGACCAAAGAGGAGGGCACACGAGTGCATTATCGAGCGAGTAGGAGGCCGAAGCAAAGGCAGGGTGCAAGGGGCTCCTCTGCCCTAGTTCCTTGAGCAGCACATCACACCCGACTCCTGGCGTTGTGCGCAGTGTGCCGCGACTCCCTTCCACCGCCTCCCTACTTATATGTTTTATGTATGGGACTTGTTCATTTAATATTTCCAAACACATAAGGCTCGGGTGAGGCGATAAAGGCGCGAGGTTCTCTACTTTTAGAAGCCGAATTACGCCATTAAATCACCTCCAAACATCAATTCTTCTCAATTAATGATTCCTAGGCCTACGAAGAACATCCCTATAGAGTTATTTCTTGAAATCTCACTTGAAGTACCAGAACCCCATCGAGTAAAATCTGGAGAAATCACTTCTAATTGGGTCCTAAGTGACCACAAGTGATGGGTAAGCATTTCTACCTTCTAGACTCTCGTGAATTTGTAAGTTTTTGGTTGAATTGGATAGGGTTTGAATCATGGTTGTTATGCTTAAAGGGATATTGTTATTAGCCATTCAATTTCTACCTTCTAGACTCTCGTGAATTTGTAAGTTTTCAGCTAAATTGGATAGGGTTTGAATTATGGTTGCTATGCTTAAAGGGATATTGTTATTTGTCATTCCTATTATTTAAAATAGCCTTATTCTTTCAGCGTAGAGAATACGATTTGGTGGAATTACCGACTACAGGTTGGAACAGTTTTGGGTGAATGGAAACCAACATTTGAGGTATGCTAAGGCTAACCTCTTTGGCAAGTTATTCTCGTTGTATAGTTGAGTTGACCTATACCTTTGTAAGTAAATTGAATGTATGTTTGTTGTGATTAGTTGTTGCAAGTAGATAAGGATTATATATGTTGTGGCTAGCTTCTACGAGACGAATTGAGATTATATCATAGTATTCCTCATCGGAAAAGAACATACATAGTGTGAAAAATTCTTGGAGCGTCATTGAAACTTCCCTATTCAATTGTTCTCATTATTCTTGGGATTCTGATGTCTCGTTGTCACACCAAGGCCTTGGAAGCTTATGGGTAGTTGTTGGGCCTAACTTGGTAAAGTTGGATAGCATAGGGTGCAGCTGGGCGATATAACTTTTTGGTTGACGCCTATATAGATAGTAAAGCTCACCCATAGGCCATCATTGCACCTTGAAACCTCTAGGGCCAGAATCTTGGTAGGATGGTCTTACCCTTGAGTCAATGGCACCAGGGTTGCCTAATGAACTGAGAGACAACATGCCATATGATTGGCTATTGTCAGTAACCGTTAGCCTCACTCGTCTTATTGCTAGTCATATAGGCCGCTCAGGGAACCACCCCAGTTGTTAGAAATCTGATAAAATAAGTGACGTCCTAAGGGGGAAACCGTGTCAGGGATTAGATGTGGGACCAATGCCCCAAGCTACTTTAATAGATTCCTAGTTACATGTTGTCGTGAAGGGCTAGGTCCAGATATACCTGCCTACGAGGCTATGAACCACCCAGAAGAACCATCCGAATTCTAAATAAACTAAGATAGTGTCTAAGGGACTATAGCCTTAGTATCACAGCATTACCGCCAGGATAAGAATTATAGCATGTTTCTTGTGGAAAGTTAGGGCTGACTGCTTAGGAATGTATCCGGTTGGTAGCAGCCTATAGTCATCCGAAACAAAGGAATCATATAGACGGTCACCTACGACCTTAGTGTTCACTTATGAACTATCATTGTCCTAGTATGCCCTTTAGAGTACTACTCAAGCCACTCTGTACCTTGCCCTATTTCTGCCTAGGCCGTCAGAGTTTGCAAATGATGCCAGGACCCCCTCGTCAGGTGTAGGCACTTGGGGTGTGCCTGTTGGAAGCTATATAAACTATTTCAGGGGAGAATAGAGGTTCTATTAGGCCAAAGGGCCTAGATGATCTTGGGCATATTTACGTGCCCAAGTACTATTTTATAACTTAATGTTACCCATGTTTGTTAATTTAATTAATTACATTTTCATATATTTGTGTATATTTTTTTACCGAACTAACCGACATGATTAGTGTTTGTTATGTAGATGTAATAGGATAAGAAGAGGCTAATTATGATGATTCATGGGCTAGGAGGAAGTTTGGTATGAAGTTTAATGATTAAGAATGAACATGCCAAGAGAAGGAAGTTGTCGCGCCAACGAATGTGTCAAGCCGGTAGGGCTGTGAGCTGGACAGCGTGCCACGGTAGGGGAATGCAGGCTGGGCCCGTGCCACACACATGGTATGCACGCGAGACCTGGGCCAGGTAGTGTGCTAGCGCGATGGCGTCATGCCACACCGGCCAGGCTCCGCGACTACGGGCGTGTCACACTACTACTACTCTGCTTCTAGCAGCGTGCCACGACAGGCAATGCGTGACTGCCCTCGCCCATGATATGTCAAGGTGATGACTTCCAGTAGCCATGTGCGATAGCTCCATGCCACGAAGGAAATGTTGCATGATAGGAAGCATGGAACGGAGGCAGTTCGCCAACGGAAAATATTTGAAATTTCCAACTAATTATAAATAGAACCCTTAGCTTTGTATTTCATTTATCATGAAACTATTTTGGGAAAGCAGAGAGGGGTGATGGGAGAAGCGAAGAACTTCACCTAGCGTTCAAAGTTTGTCATTCTCTTTTAATTTTTCTGGTAAGTATTTCACTTTAAACATGTTTTTGAGTGTTTATATGAACATGAGTGGCTAAAACCCATCTTATAGGGTTGAGGGTACATAATATGAATGTAATTGCATGAATTCATCTTTGGTTCAAGTTTTCTTTGTTGTTTCATCTTGCGTTCTTATTAATTGTTGCTTTAATGCTTGATCACCATTGAAAAGAACTTGTTAAGCTTAGGGAAAAGCTCGAAAGAGTAACCCTAGGTTAGAACTAAAGAATATAGGGAGCATGTTCTTGTCTTCACGATAGGATTCACGGTTAGGATAGAAATTATTAATTCGCGTTGCTTGGTTAATTAAACACGAAGATAACTAGACACGTAGGATTAAATTGTCACATCACCACTCTCAGACATAGTTGTGAAGTTAATTCTAGGTTAAATGATTAGAGGTATGAAAGTCCATAATCAAGGGCATAAACCCCGTATATCACATCCATAGTGTTAAATTGCTCACGAATTAGGATGTCACATCCCTGCTCAACGATGTAGGTGTGAGACTAGATTATTTTTTAGAGGCTCTAAAGACCATGAACATTGCATATTAACTCTGTGAGACAACAATTGAATTTCATATACTTGAAACATTGTGAACTGTAGCATTGCATGATTTTCAAGCCTCAACTCTAAATGCTTCTAATTATTGTTTCCCGATTATTTTGTGATCATCACTTAGATTTAAATAAAACAACCAAAATATCTAAAACCAATACTTGTGAAACTTAATTTAATAATTGAAATTGAATATTCGCTAAAATAGTCCAGTCCTTGTGGGTTCGACATCCGGCTCTTCAAGAGTCACTGTATTACTTGTATGACTGTGTACGCTTGCACGTGCGCTGGGGTGAAACTCTAGGTATATATTTTTAGGGGCTAGATTGAGACTACAAGGTAGTACTTCAGTTGGGATTGACCCCACCTAGTATAGACTTCCGATTAACCAACTTCAGTGTTGCTAACTGTGTCGTCACCTATGGGGCTATAGATTGCTCAGAGGATCTATATGATGTCACTCAGAGGAGCTATGTGATGTCTGAAAGGACTATATTTGGTCCTATAAGGCCATATTATGTCCATCCACGTATAGACCTCTTCTTATGCTATACTGGCATTACTGACCCTCCAATGAGCATTGTGTACCCAGGATGTAGTTATAGGAGCCCAGTAGACTCAAACATAGTAACAGGAACCCAACAGGCTAAGTTGCAGACCTAGAGGCCAGGTAGGTTGGCTATAGTTACCAGTAGAATCATAAGGACCTTGTTAGTGGTATATAAATTGAATTGTACTTGTCAAGGCTTATGGGGGCCTCGGTAGGTTATTTTTGTGTTGCTTGCACCTTCAAGGCTTATGGGGGCTAGGTTAGATTCTTTTTTGTATACTTGCTTGTTAGATATAGCTTATAAATGTATAGTCGTGCAGCTTCAGTTCTTATTTGTGTAGTGGTTACTAGATGCAGGTTATGGATAAGAAAGCTTACAGGTTAATTTCTGCTCTTTGTCGCTGACTAATTTCAGTTCTTTATCAGCTTCTATTGAACTTTTATTACTTTCTTACATATTCGATACATATTGTACTGATGCCCATGCTTGGGGCGTTGCATACTTGCCTGCAGGTTTAGACAGACAGGTTTCAGGACCTCCATTAGCAGCTATTCAGGGTCAGTAGAGTGGTCAGCTCCTTTCATCTGGAGTTGCTAGATAGTGGAAGTTTTCTCCTTTTGTTGTACCATTTTGGGTAGGTCGCTGCCCTATCCCAACCACTATTCCACTCATAGAGGCTTGTAGACTACATTTTTCAGTTATCGATTGTTGTTGGCCGTGTAGAGGCCTATATATGTTATTTCTTGCATGTTGGCCATGTTGGGCCTAGTTTAGCTAGTTAATTAGCAGCCTTGTCGACTATAGTATGAATATGATTGCCTTTTTTCATTTTGTTATGATTGGACAACATGGTGGTCTTGTCGGTCCGTATAGGATCCCTTTATTGTTATGTTGTTGGGTTAGTTGTTTTCCTTAACAGGTTTGCTGTGTGGCCTTGTTATCCCGAGGCTATGTTTACAACTGAGATATAGCTGTTTGTTTTCTTGATTTTGAGTTATTGGCGGGCACCAAGGATGCATATGCCTAGCCAGGTCAGCCAGGTCCTAGTGTGGCATTAGGTGCCATTCATGCCTCCCAAGGTGGGGAGTGACACCTTAGGAGTCCTAAAAAGACATCACTTAGGAGTTAGATGCATAGAGTTTTACAAAAAATACCCTTAGACTGATGGAACAAAAATCCCACTGGCTGAACTCACGGCTTGTACAACAGACCGCTGGTCCAACCAATGGGTCATTGGTTCATCAGTTGGTTCATGACTCTGCTTTGAATCATCCTTTGATCCCGCTCTAATGACTAGAACCAATGACCAATACAATCTATAAATGGGCCATACAATCCACTCATCGATTCTGCGTAAATTATAGCAATATTTTGATGTCTATTAAAACGGGACAACCAACGAGCCAACAAACGACTCGTTGGTCCTAACAAAAACCCATCTTGAGGGTCACAAAATGGCTTTGTGCCATTTTCTACTGGTTTCCAATTTCAAGTCTTGGATCAAATCTTAGGAACTTTTGGGGTTTTACACTATCTACCCCTTGGGAACATTTGTTCTCGAATGAAGGCTAACTAAGCTAGGAAGATAGGGAAGGAGCTTCTATCCCAAGAATTAAATATTAAAGGTTGGGTGTTGATGGAGTGTCTGACTCCGATCTAAATTATCTAGCTGAACTAAAATCATGATTCATGCATGCATGCTAAGATTTAAGAAGGACTTAAAGACATGAGACTGAGATGGAAGTAAGTAGAGTACTAAGTAGGAACTATTTCTCCAAACTAAAACTAAGCTGGTGAGGTAGAGTTATCAATCCTGAATTGCTTTCTGATATCGAATTAGTTATCATGGTATCTGATTTAATTGAGAGTATGACTTAACTGAATGTGTTTTCGCCATGTAGGCCCTTCCACTGGTTAATTCTTCGTAAAACCTCCACTGAGGCAAAATTCCTTGTTTTTCCCAACTTAGGAACCTAACGGACCAAGGCTCAGCCAAAACCCTCTTTTATTAGTGTCTGCGACTCCCATCAACACTTCGCCACACCAACACCTCATATTATTATATAAGAACACCATGCTAACTTCACAAACTTCCCGAATGCCAACACAACAATTCAACCCTATCACTAAACTCATCTTATGGCTCCTCTGTAGCTTATACTATCCCAAAAGCTCCTCAGACTCCCCGACATGACTAACAACTACACTTCCTAAACTTCTACCTACTGAGCATCTAAGGCATGAATGGGGAATTAATTCTAGACATACACTTGCAACCATCATTTTTGTCATGTCGGAACATATATAGGGCTGAGAGTAAGAAAATCGTAAGCACGAATCATTCACAACATCTAAACTGAGCACATACATATGGTAGCATGATTTATTGAGCCTTTAAGGCAAATTCTAAGGACTGAATTCATAGAGATGAGAATAATGGAAGACATGTGTTTACATACATGACGAGTTTTAGATATGAAGTTGAGATTTACAAAATTATGGAGTAAGACTAGGATCGCTGACTAAAGCATTCACCTATCATTTTTGGAAACATAACCATAGGCATGAGTAGAGCATAATGTTGACTGAGACATAGGGGAAGACACCTAAATAGAAATGGATCGACATTCCATAAATACTACTTGTAGAATTTCCCTACTAGAACACTCAAAAATTGACTCGGCCCTTCAACTCATCATTCCACCCTCAGCTTAAAGTCACCATTCTAAGGCTCTGGATCCCCCTTAAGGCTAGGATAAAAAAACTAATTCTTGACTTCTCATCCGCCTCTAAAGTTATCACTGAAGGCTTCGTACTTATAACCATTACATACAATCAACGGGACAAATCTCATACTAGGATGCGGAAAGGAATCATATACCTTATGCTATATCTCCTAGGCCTGATGACATGCAAGTACCAACATGAGAATCTTATAATATACCTGTACTACTACTGGTGAGCTCTCCTGATCCTGGCATGATGACAAGGCGTAGAAGCGGTTCTGACGCTATTCACCATCTACATTAGATGATGCGCCCTACTAAGGTGGGCGGGATGACGGAGTTACTGAAGAGGTAGCTGGGGCTCTACCTTCACGCCGTTTTACTACTAGGCAATCTCTGAGCTTATGTCGCGACTTGTCGCACCAGAAGCAAGCATCTGAACCAGCCATGCACTCTCCTATGTGGTTCTTTCTACAACTCTTATAAGTTGGGTATGTAATCTCCCTTAACTTGGGTCTAGATGGAATACTAGTTGTCAAAAGTGCTGGGATTTATGACCATTGATAGGACTCTGATCGATGTCCACCACCCATCTTCTACAGAGAATACTCTGAGTCCCCTTTCTTATCCTTCTTGATATCCCTTTCCTTTTCCTTTAACTTTTCCTCCTAAATCTGTTGGGCATGGATCATGAGTCTGAAAATGTCCATTTCACTAATAAGCATAGAGGTCCTGCACTCCTTTACCACTAAGTATATGATTCCATTTATGAACTTGCTTATGCTAGCCCTCAGCTCGGCAATCATCTTCGGAGCATATTTTTATAGCTGAGTGAATTTCAAGGCATACTCCTGCACCGTTATATTGTTCTATTTCAAATTGACTAACTATGCAGCCTTTTCTTCCCTTAACTCCTGGGGAAAGAACCTGTCTAAGAAGGTTAATACAAACTCATTCCATCTCACTAGAATTGCACCTGCCCTACGGCCTTCCTTCCACTGTCTGGACCATATATGGGCTACCCCTTTCAGCTGATAGGAGGCTAAAGATGCACTCTCCTCCCCATAGATCCATATAATTTGGGTAATTTTTTGAATCTCGTTTATGAACTCTAGTGGATCCTCATCCATCCTTTAACACATAAAACTCTGGCAGGTTCATTCTAATTAAATCTCGTACCCTTGTCACCGAAGCATTCCCATAAAGGTTCATGGGTGAAACTTCCTGGTGGATGACCTGTGCCGAGAAAATCTATGCCAACACCTGAATGCTGCTTGAAACTCTACATGGGTAACCTACTTATTCATCGGGTCTACTGGAGCTGGTGGAGCTGGCTGATTCTTGTTTCCATTCCTCCTTCCATTAGCTCTTTTGGAAGGCATTGTCTGTGAATTCATACAACATGAGTTAGAAGAGGAACTTTTAGAGTTTCACACACTACACACGATAAGAATCATGAAAGAAAGAAAATTTTCTAAAAAGAGCCTTGTAGCCTCTTCCTTATAAGTGTGGCGCTTCACACCCATGAAAAAGAATATACGTGGTGAGGCTTTCAAACATCCTAGGACACTCTAAACCTAATACTCTGACACCATTTTACCAAGACCCAAGTTTACACCCTGGCCAATGTGGGACTTAGAACCACGAACGGCTCCAAGCTAACCCATGGCATAGCATAGTTCTATCATAACAACAACTAATAAAGAATACTTGACCAGAAGCTAATTGAAATGAAAATATGATTATACGTAAGCACATAGTTTGTTAAAAACACTAAGTCATAAGTTGAAACTACATTACATTTTCTGAAAGCCTCTACTAATCTAATGAGCTACTAGGACAAGTCCCCAGCTAACTCCAAGTTGAAACGAAGATAATACTGAACTAAAAGAAACATAACTCCCATCCTCAGAAGGTGAGGACTCACCACTGCTAACTGAAATATGGATTGTGTCTACCCATGGGGCTGAGTCTGAACAACTGGATCTATATCATGAAACGATATAGCACATAAAGTATGCAGTTATTACTTGGAATATACTGAGTATATGAGAAAGCACAACCAAAAACAAGAAGATACTATACCTTTGAGAAAAGAACTATACATAAAACATGGCTGAACACGTAAGCTGAGGTAATGTACAATTACCCTATTTGAGATGCATGAACAGTGACATGGTATGATAGTTTGAAAACATTTAATGAAATATAAGTAAAACTGGTTTTAAGGGATTATGTACATGTATTGAAGACTGAATCTGAAATCATAAATTGAAAATTGTAACTGAAGCACTACATTGAAACTATACTATGGAAGAGCCTATTTACCGACAAACTCCAATGTGAGCCTCATGGTCCCCGACCTGTATTCCAAGTTGGAAGGGTGTTCATACCTTGCAAAGGGTAAGACCATGAAGGGCATGATATCACTTGTGAAATCAGGGAGACAATCTCAGCTAACGATGACCCCTACATGCACCCATTGAGGCGAGGGAGACCTTTTTACTAGAGAGGATCTCATATTCCTAAGGGAAACATTCTCTACTATCAAGAATCCCTTATCTTATGGTGGCACATAGTTCTGAGACCTAGGTGTGCCAGAATCGCGGCCTGCTCGATGCTAAGTACTACTCCCAGTTGAACAAAAGGATACATGTAACTGACAATCTGAAGCTGATGTCCTAAGACTAGTCGGAACAACTTTGTCTAACAAGGATCCCTAGAGCCTAAAGAACCATAAACATGTTAATACTGAGGGCTCAAATCTAATGTTCTAAGACTAGTCAAGTCTCCTTTCTAACTAGCAAAAGTCTTGAGAGTCTAAAGAACCATAAACATACTAATTATATTGAATTCATGAAAATCATAGACTTAAATCATAACGTAAGTCATAAGTACTAAGATCATAGTAAAATTGTATATGCCTAATGGACCATATTCTTGAAAACAATGCTAAATCATGGCTGAGTCTTAGAAAAAATGTTATTACCATATCATGGAAATAAATCATGAATTTTAGAGGAAATCATGAACATTTATGGCCATTGATCATAAGAAGCTTGAAAGACATGACTAATATAAGATAATACATACGTAGAATTTAAATCCTAAGACATAAATATCTAGGGAATCAAAATAGCTACGGTTTTGAACATAAATTGGGACAAAAAGGTGAAACAAAACCCTTGTTGAAGTTCCCCATACCTGTTTGAAGAATCCCCTAAAAGAACTTGAAGCTTACTGCACCTTGGAGAGGAAAACTAGCTCTTGAACCTTGGGAGAAGAATAGAGGAGAAGAATTATAGATATTTTTGAGTAGAATGAGGGATTAGGCTAGGAATATGACATTAATTCGTCCCTTAGGAGTCCTAAAACAACATCACTTAGGAGTTAGAAACATAGGGTTTTACTAATATACCCCTGGACTACCAAAACAAAAAGTCCGCTGGGAGAACCTACGACCCGTAAAATGGATATTTAGTCCAACTGACGGGTTGTTGCTTTATCCTTTGGTTCATGACTCTACTCTAAATCTTCCTATGATCCTTCTCCAATGACTAGAGCTAAAAACTGGTACAATCTAACAAAGGGTCATATAATTCACTCATCGGTTCTGGATAAATTCTGATAAATTTCTGAAGTTTATCACCATGGGACAACCAACGAGCCAACCAATGACTCGTTGGTCCTAACAATGACCCATCTTGAGGGTCTCATAATGGCCTGATGCCATTTTTATATTGGTTTCCTATTTCAAGTCTCGGATCTGATCTTAAAGACTTTTAGGGTACTACACTATTCCAACAATCAACACTTCAAGCTTTGAGCTATAAATACAATAATTACATCATAATTTAGCATCAATTAGTTTCCAAAGACCAACTAAGCATGTTGTAATCCACATACATACAAGTCATTATCTAAAGTCTAACTCCTTATAAAATTATAACCTACCTCGATTGCCGAAAGAGAGAATTAAGTTTCTCTACAGTAGCTTTGTATTTTCATAATGTCTACAAACATTCAAAATCTAAATACAAGTAAAGAAACCATATTTAATTATCTAACACTTCATTCAGTCCTAGAAATTCGATTCTACCCCATTCTCCCCGATATTATGGTCAAATACAATATCCCAAGGGTAAATTAATCACGTTCTATCCCCTATATAAGCAATTCATACCTATTCTGTGGAGTTTTAAGCAATTCATACCTATTCTGTGGAGTTTCTACTCCATAAACCCTTTATAGGCAGTTAACGATGGTAGAAATCTTAATTTCACCAACACCCGGGTCTTAAACTACCTTAAAATCGACATACATACCCTTCACATTTGTAACAGCCCAAAAGTTTCTAAGACTTGATTTGGGATTTGAAATGTGATCAACAGAAAAAATATATAAAATATCTCAGAATGACTCATTTTATGAGTCGTGGGAAGGAGTAATAGGCCATTGGTTTGGGTCATAGTAGATTTTTGGTTGGCCGGTCTAGGACCAATGTGTCAAGGTACGACCCGTTGGTTGATATAAGGGGTTGTGGTCTGATGGCTTTGTTTTTTTTGGGGTGTCAAGATAGGATGGTTGAGTCATGGTATGAATCATTGTAGGGAACAGTGAGTCGTGGTTTGTACTTGTGGGAAGGAGCAGAAGAGTTTGAAGTAGTAGCAACGGATGGTTCCAATGACCCATCATCACAAGGCATGATCTGTTGTTCAGGTCCGTTCGGAGGATTCAGAAAATATGCAGGAATTCAATTGTTACAACAAGAGGAAGATGAGCCATTGTATCGTGTAACGAATCATCCTGTCTAGCCGTTATTTGAAGATCAGAGGATAATGAATTAAAGCAGGTCTGGCAATAGGAGAAAACCAAGGGCCATTGTTTCGAGGTATGCCATAGTATGGCTATGGGATCTAGCAGTGCTATTTTTTCTTTGAAATAATTAAGGGTATTTTTGTAAATCCTAATTTCCTAAGTCTTAA
>JACEIK010007885.1:47098-69474 GCA_018107945.1 Datura stramonium
GGTTTACCTCATATTCGCTGGTAATACGACTCCATTTGCATAGTGGTGGACAGGTTGACCAAGGCTGCACACTTCCTACCGGTCAAGACTACGGATTCAGCAGACGATTATGCTCAGTTGTATATTCGGGAGTTGGTTTGGCTTTATGGAGTGCCCTTGTCTATTATTTCGGACCGAGGTTCTCAGTTTACTTCTCAATTCTGGCGTTCGTTACAAAAAGGGCTCGGTACTCAGGTTAAGCTAAGCAAAGCTTTTCCTCCTCAGACAGACGGCCAACCGGAATGAACCATTCAGACTCTTGAGGATATGTTGTGGGCATGTGTTATGGATTTCAAAGGTAGTTGGTATGATCATTTTCCCTTGATCGAGTTCGCTTATAATAACAGTTATCACTCTAGTATCCAGATGGCACCGTTTGAGGCTCTCTACGGGCGAAGGTGCAGATCTCCCATCAGATGGTTCGAGGTTGGTGAGGCAGCTGTGCTAGGACAAGATTCGGTTCATGAGGCGATGATGAAGGTTCAGTTGATAAGGGACCGGTTGAAAACATCTCAGAGTCGTTAGAAATCATATGCTGATGTGAGAAGAAGAGAATTAGATTTTGATGTAGGCGACTGGGTGTTTCTAAAGGTATCTCCCATGAATAGAGTCATGCGGTTCGAAAAGGAAGGTAAACTCAGTCCCCGCTATGTTGGTCCCTATCGGGTTGTGAGAAGAGTGGGTAAGGTGGTGTATGAGTTGGACTTGCCTTCAGAATTGGCTTCAGTTCATCCCGTGTTCGATGTATAGCATTTAAAGAAGTGCTTGGGTGATCCAGCGTAGGTGGTTCAAATAGATAGCATTGGTGTGAAAGACATTCTCAGTTATAAGGAAATTTCGGTAGAAATTTTGGATTAACAAGTTCGAAGGCTGAGGAAAATAAGAGGTAGCATCAATTAAGGTTTTATGGAGGAATCAACATGTTGAAGTAGCTACGTAGGAGGCCGAAGCGGACATGATGGCTAGATAACCACATTTGTTCTCTACCAGCTCAATTCCGACTTAAGGTATCCGTTTTTGCCCAAATTTTCTAATCAATTTCCATGTTTAGTTCATGTGCACAAGTTTGAATTATGTTATGATAAATGTATATGATGGCCGAATTTAGTTTAGCTATGTGTTTCTTTTCGGAGGTAGTTATTCCGTGAAATTTTGATTAAAATAATTAGTATTGGAGCATGATAATTGCTTGTTTCTGTTTGCTGCTTGTTTCTAATATTCGAGGACGAATGTTCCCAAGGGAGAGATATTGTTATACCCCGAGAACTCAAAAATCGGACCCAGAAGTGAATCAGGAGAAAAACTAGAAAATGTTGCAGCAGTTGCAGAACGGGTCACTTAACGACTCCTGAGGAGGCCTAACGAGTCGTCAAGTTACTCTTGGGGAAGACCTGAGATGATTAAGGACTCGAGGTCCTCACGGGTGATGTAACGACTCGTGGTCAGTCACCACGAGCCATCATGTCAGTCGTGGGGAGTTCCTAGAGAAAGATGGTAAAGCTTATCCAGTGTACTTAACAGATGGTACCTAACGAGTCATCTTCAGTCCTAACGACCCGTTAAGAAAGTCGTTAGAAAGCCAAATGAATTTTCATGAATGACGAGGCAGTGCACTTGAAGAGTGAACCAATGGATCGTGTGCCCTAGTAACGTGTCGTCAGGTCATCCGTTAGGACCCCCTGATAGTTATTTTCAGCGATTTCAGTAAGGGCTTTTCCGTAATTCCTATGTTCTAAGGGACTATACTACGTCGTTTTAAGCTCGTAATAGAGGGTTCTAAGCAGACAAAAACCCATCTTAGATCATTTCTTCATGCATGCAAGGTTGAAGGTTTGAAGGGAAGAAATTGAGGAGAATTTCAAGGTTTTCAAGGGAAATCTCAGCTGGTTAATTAGGAGGAGTTAACATTCTTCATTCCCAAGTATGTAAGGCTATGAGTGGGCGCTTCCTTCCACACCCATGCCCATTCCCTATCAATTTAGAATTTGGTTGTGATGGTCAAGTATGGGTGTTCATTCAATTGCATGATTCTTACATTTCTACAGATGAGTATGATTAAATTGAGTTGGTATTGGTGATTTACTGAGCTTGGACAGATTCTATTTTTAATTTCTTTTACCAAATTGTTTTTAAAAAAATTGAATCTAAAACGTCCATGTGTTGGTAGTTCATAATAGAATGTGATGATGATGATGGAGTAGATGATGAAAATCATGTTTCTAACCTTACCCATGATTTTGATAATATTTTCAAAGAAGATTAAGTAGACCCAAGTATGATGGAGCTTTGGGTAGTGCCCAATGATGAGCATGAGTGATGATTTTCTTGAATTGACTTTATTAATTCGTTTTGGAGTGGAATCTCTCAAATTATAATGTTTTCAAATGATTTGAATGGGTTACAGCACGATTAGGTTTTGGGCAAGGCCCTTATGTTGATAATGATGAAGTGATATTCCTAAAGTAGGCTTACCACATGATTTTTGGAGTAATGGCTCCCACTATTCTTTGAGCTTGTGGTATGTTTCAAAGTAAAGCCTTCTCTATGCGTAAATCCTTAATTGCTATGCATGTTATTGTCGAGCTTTTTCAAGGACAATGTTAAGCTTCATTTCATATGATGTTGAGTCTATGCATGATTTCGTTCTAAGGTTTGCCGAAAGGTCATTTTTGAGCTTCATATTTATATAATGTATAGTGTATACGTGATGCCACAATGAGCTTTGTCAATAGACAATGTTTAGCTTCGTTTCACACGATGTTGATCTTATGCATTATTTCTTGTTGAGCTTCGTCACTAGATGATGTTTAGCTTCGTATTTATACGATGTAGAGCATTGCATATTTTGGTAGAAGAGTCTAGCACCGAGTAAACTAAGGGTTGACTTCCCTATGCCCCAGAACTACACGCCAACGTAGGTTGATTCTATTATATTATTGGGACCTCCCTTGTGAGCTATCCCCGACCCGATTTGCCTTTTCAGCATGATATAGATATCATGGTATTGTCTGTTGCCCTGGCAAAGGTTATGGACGGCTCTGCCCACTTGAGTGTAATATTCGAGACCATGAAAGCTCTATCGTGGTATGTCGGTTAAGTGACGAGTCTCCCGCTGTCTATATCATTCGGGTTTGCATATCCATTACTCATGATGATTATCTTATGCATGCACGTTTAAAAACAAAGGTTTGACTCATTGTTCAGCTTTTGATATAAATGTTATGATTTGGGTGAGTCATTCGATTTAGTCATGATATTCATGCATGACCCAATAATATAAAATAAAAGGCAACCATAATGAATGCTTGTGATCTTTTCCTATCCTTAAAGGCTATCATATATATATATGACTTGTTTTAAAAGACTATTATTACTCTAGCGGTTTTACTTACCTTGCATACTCGGTACATTCCATCTTGACCGCATACTTTCTATGCTGCATCGTTTCATGATGCAGAATCCATTCTCAGGTTCAGCCTTGTTCATAGTCGCTTATCATAGTTGAGCACCAGCTTATTTGGTGAGTCCTCATCTTTTAGAGGAAAAGACTTTCAGTTACCTTGAGCATATTTTCAGTTTCAGTATTTTTGAGTTAGTTAGGGATGATGTCCATCAGCTCTTCCAGATTAGAGCTTATCAGACTTAGACATGCATTCAGCTTCCAGATGTTCATTCTGTTGTAGTGTTAAGTTAGACTTCCGGATGAGTTTATATTATGTTTCCTTCATGCTTATTGAATGAGTTAGTGAATATTTATGGCATGGGTTGATTTAGGGTCTCTCGGTCCCTTGTCCCGTGTCTACGATCGGGTCTCCTCTCGGGTCGTGACAATTATGTCTTATAGTAGGTTTAACGCTTTTACTTATGATTTTAGCTATGAAAAATCATATGATTTCTATTTTTAACCCTGGGTCATTCTGTTCAGTATGATATAACGACTATATATCTCAGATTAAGATTTCAGTATGCAATCCTTACTCTCATGATATATTGATTTATATTTATATGCGTGATTTCGATTAACATTTACTCAGCATGTTTTACTTTCATTGCATATTCGGTACATTTTAAGTACTGACCGCGTACTTTCTATATTGTATTTTCTCATGATACAGGTACGAGCGATCAGACTCAGTTCTACTGTTAGTCCAGCTTCCCGCCAATCTAGTTCGAGTTTTCATTGTTGGTGAGACCTCATCATCCGAGGACATGTAGTTTAGTGTTGGCTTATGTTATTTTTCAGTTTCCAGACTTTAGCGAGCTAGTTGGGACTGTTGTCAATCAGCTCATCAGATAATTTAGAGGCTTATTAGACATTATGTAGACTTTCAGCGTTGGCAGTGTTGACTAGGTGTGATTGTTATGTTATTCAGACTTACGCATTTATGTTTAAGATATCAGTTTTGGCTTGACATATGCTCTTTAGTTATTATGTTCATGTCATTGAGGTAGACTTGGGCCATTCGTGGTTTTAGGTCTCGTATCTCGCTCACGGGGTCTTTGCTCGGGTCGTGACAACATTCCCTTAAGAAATGATCATTCCCACTTTTTAAGTTGAGAAGTTCATACCCAGTTATTCCCACTGGCCCTAGTTTTTAAAGCCCTTGGATTCTTGGCTAGGATTCCACCATTAGAGACTTATTTTGATTCCTGGGGTGCTAGGGGAATCGGTGGGAAGAGGTATCTAAATCCACCTTGCGAAGGAAAAACTGGTTTGCCTTGTGAAAATCGCCCACTACTCTCAGAGTTTGTGCCTTAGAGTAATAGGGTGAAAACCCCTAAAATTTTAGCAAACCGACACATTGCCTCTAGTCTTCTACTGCAGTGGTTGTTCTGTTGCAGCAGACTACGTGTGGCGACCAGGCCTCTCCATGAAGACCCGGCGTTTAACTCTCCCTCCACTCCATGGAGGACCTCGACCTTCTTGATGAACTCTAGCAGATGGGGTTCTGCAACTGCAACAGTTCTAACCAACTGGTAACTCGCGGCAAGTGCTGCCATGTTTCTCATCCACTGAAACACCAGTCCTTGGATGCTGAGCTCCACCCAGGCACTTGGGGTGAGGCAGAGTCACCTATGGCATGTTCTCTGCCAACTGGCAGTTAGTTATGTCAATGTAGTTAAGCGCTTGACAATGCGACCTTCAGAAAGCAAAGAAGGAAGCACACAGGCTCTTTGGAAAACCTTCTGAGGTATTTGTCTGTAAGTCTGAGATAGGTCTTCAGGTGACTGTCATCGACGATTATTATTCCACTGGTTTTGGATTGTGGTCTCTTTCAATCCACAAACTTCAATGGAAGGAACATCTCTTTCAATATAGCCGCAATACTGTTTATGAAGAAGTTCTAATCAGGTAACCTTCGTCCACAGAATAGTAGTATTTACCATCCACTGTGACATTTCTTTGACATTTGAGACATGAAATACCGAATGAACTCCAGAAAAACCTGGAAGGCAAGGCCATTTTATGGACACCTCCCCCCACACGTCCAAAAGGACCTTAAATGGCCTAATGCAGCTCGGGTTGAGCTTCATCTATTTTCTAAACCGAATCAACCCCTTCATTTTCGAAACCTTGAGCAAGACACTATACTCTCTCTCCATAAACTCCATATCTCTCAACTTCTGATACGCGCGCACTATTTTTCCTGCTTTGGGCTGAATAATCCATATGAGGCCTCAAACGGTGCAATACCGATGCTTGAGTGATAGCTGATGTTGTATGTAAGAATTATGCTAGGTAAGAACTTATCGATGGGCCCAGTCTATCACGAGGCCAGTACCACGAGCAGTGACCTTCTGATAGTATTGTTTCGATGATGTCACCAACTCAATTAATACATACATACTCCCTTATCCTCAACACCCCTTTATCATCAGTTACCGCCTCATTGGTTTCCCTTCGCAAGACCTGATCGCGAATCTTTTTCGGCTTTGCATCCTCAAACTTCTGGATTTAACTTCATCTAGCAACGTGATCTAGTCTCCACTAGCCAATACTCCACCCGACTCCAACAGCATAAGTCTCACAAAGATGTTGCCCAATTTTTAACTTCTCTAGCCATTAGGTGTCGGGTAGCTTCAAGCGAGCAAACTACCCATGCTTACTGCTTTCCTGCTCTAAGAATCTGCCACTATATTAGCCTTCCTAGGATACATGATCGAGACATCATAGTCCCTTAAATAGTTCCATCCACCTTTGCTATCTTAAGTTAATATCTTTCTGGGTGAATACATGTTGTGAGAATTTGTGATGGTGGAAGAACACCTCACAATGGGCCCGTATAGGTAATTCCTCAAGATTTTCAAAGCAAACACCATCAATGCCAATTTCAAGTCATGCGTGGGGTAGCTCTTCTCATGCACTTTTAGCTGTTTAGAAGCATGCGCAATGACCCATCTTTCCTACATTAACCCAACACCCAAACGAAATCATTGAGGCATCACAATAAACCACAAGTCTTTACCTTCCACTTAGGTAGCGCCAGGATAGGGGTCATAACAAGGTCTTGAGCTTTGGAGCTTCCTTCACATTCATCGACCACTAGAATGGCATATCTTTCTGAGTAGGCTTGTCAACTGAAGGCAATGGCTGCAAAATCTTTCACAAATCGGCAGTAATAACTGGCTAACCTCACAAAGCTACGAGCAGATTTCACCGACTGGGCCTAGCCCAATTTTGGACAGCTTTCATCTTTTCTATGGATCCACCATGACCCCTTCTTTGGTGACTATTGATAACGCTCAATGCAACGCTCCCCCTTTTAAGGAGATGGCTACGGTCATTGTCAAAAATAAATTCCCAATGAGTGTCGAGGTTGGAATCCCACAAGATTGAGGAGAAATTCTCCAAAAGACATAAATCAACTCAAACTATCTAGCGTAATGTCTAAGCAACATAATGTAAATATTGGAGGGAGAAAGGAAGCAAGTATCAATATCAAATTTATGAAAAAATACAAGGTTAAATTACTTATTGTCAATTAGAGACTAGAGGTGTGCCGTTTGAAAGGTGTCGACTTGATAGGGGTTGATTAAAATGTCTTAGCACTGATTAGAGCATGGAGAGAATTTATTATAACTACACCCTATGTTTCTCAAACAAAGGATGTGTTTAACCCAGGTTTTCTCAAACCCTAAAGCAAATCAACAAAACCAATTAATGCTTGAGGAAGGGTTAAACTATATCTAGTTTTAATCCTTTAATGGAGTATGAATATGGGTCTTGACTATTTCTAACTCAATTCCAAGCATCAAATACCAAATTCCTCACTATTGAATCTTACCCAAACCTTGCTTTCCTCTTTAAAGAAAAAGCAAGATTAGCAAACTAAATCCAAACTTTACAACCATTAATTATATAATTAAAACTTGAAGTTCCATGCTTACTATTATTAAAATCTAAGAAAAATTATGAACACTCAATTAAATCTAGATTCCCATCATGCACACATCCTAGCAAGAAATTTAGCTACTCATAGTTAAAGAGAGAGAAATTATGCCCATAAGAGATTTTTCCAATTTACATATTAAATAATTAATTTCAAGCTTAAGCTCTGCAACAATGGAGATTTGCTAAATGGAAAGTGAAGAAGAAAAGTGAATTGCACTCTCCTTCTATCTCTATGATGTTGTTCTCTCTAAATATCAATGACATAATGTGTGAATGCATAATTGGGGTAAAATCTCTGAAATTCCTTTTGCACATCCTTCCAAATTTCCATGGCTTCTTAGGTATATTTGTGCTCGATCTGGATGATATTTCCCTCAATATTGACGCTAGTCACTTGCACTTGAGACATGCGTTTCATAGGTACAAATCTGGCTTTTAGGTCACTTAGTAGGCCTAAACAATGCCCTATGCATGTCATCTGCGGTGGCACCTATGGTCCTTGAGATGCCAATATCTAGCTCGTAGGTGTGGTTTTAGCACATTTCTAGAATATCTACTTGGCACCTGTCTTTTGCAGGTGCCCATATTGCATAACAACATGTCCCTTTTTCTTCCAGGAGAGTGCTTTCAGTTTAATTCTTCCATTTTCTTTTTCTAAGTCAAATGCGCACAAAAAGAAGAGAAAAGGCATAAACTAGTATTGCAGCTGAAAGCAAAGATAAAGCTCATGCTTAAAAAGCTAAATGAGTTGTTAAGTACCATCATTAAACCCCAAACTTTAACTATTGCTTGTCCTCAAGTAAAGCATTCACTTACAAGTAGAATTGACTTAAGCATATCACATTATGGGAGCTGCACAAAAGATCATTAAGGCTTAAGACAACCCCAAAATCACACACAAACTCATAAATCAAAAAGACTCAAACAAATTGCACAACTTCAATTGGTACCAGCACAAGCGCTCGACACCTATCATCATCATTCTTTCAATTTAAAACAAGGGACATTTTCATTCAAATCAGTTAACCAAGCATCTCAAGTCATTGACAATCAACATTCAAAAGTTTTTTCCTAGAAGTTCACTTACAACTTGTGGCATTCATACCTCTCAATTTAAATTACAATTTAACATTCCTCGAAGGATGTAATGCCACTCACAAAAGAGAGAACCCCACTCACATTCAAGCAATTGAAAACATAGGGATTATAATATGATCCAAAGACACTCGCTCTATCAAAGATATTCAAGTGTACACACCTCAAACCATAGGCTTTCCCTTCGTACTCGCCACTATTGTAGAGTTTCTATACTCGGAATCACTAAGGACTTGCGGGTCATAATGAAGGCTAGGGGTAAAGTAGGACATCATTTAGTTCAAGTGACTAGAACCTCCCTAATGCCTTTGTGACACCAATCAGGTATCCCGCTCACATAGAGTCCACTCCACCTTATTTCTCTCTTTTTCACCATCAAATCTTCCCAAAAACCTACCCTTGTAACACCTTTGATTTCTATATCAAGACTTCTTTGTAGAAAATATAGAACCACTCCTATTCATTCCTCCTTCTTCTGATCAGAGTTTTAACCAGCCACTTTATTTTATATAAAGCAATTGGTGCTACCTCACATTAGCTCTTCCTTTTGTTTCTTTCTTTTTGGCATACCCCCAAACCTAGGATTGTATCACACTTAATTTTCTTATTCTTTCAAGTCTTGGGCTTCAGCTCCCACTTTTCTTTCAACACTAGCAGTGGGGAGGGGGGAAGAGTGCCGAAATAGAGGATTCCAAGAATTTAAGGCTTCTAATGTGGTTTTCAAGAAAAAGGCTTAAGAAGACTCAAAAATAGGTTAGCTAGGATTGCGTTACTTGTTTTCTATGAAGTGACTATCCAAAAAGGGCCTAAGGCCATCTTCAAAGCTCAGCTACATCTAGGTTACCTTTAATCACACTGAGGCAAGTTCTATATGATGCGCATACACAAGAAGCAAGCAAAAACTTCACTAGACAAGGCATCACATTCCAAGGAGTTTCAGCTATTCACAAGATTAATTAAAAATGCATGACTTTTGACAAGCTATTCTGAGTTTTGCACACTTGTCTTATGAATCAAGAAGCCAAATGAAGAAAGTGGATATTTAGACAAAGGGAGCAGCTCTTTCAAAAATTTATTGTCCCTTTTAACTCAAAAAATCATACATTTGGCCAAGTAAATTTTTTTAGTGGTACCGCTAAAAATAAGTGCAACAATGACTCAAGAATAAAATAAACTTGGCATTGTCCTTTAAGAAAATAGCCTCTCAATCTGCACTTAGAAAAATGTCACCCGGTTCACACAAAAATAAATAAAAGAAAAATTTTCCACATGAAATGAATTGTGGTATGAAAGAAACCCTCTGAGTTTATTTACTAATACTATTACAAAGACAATTGTTAGAGCACAGGTCGTACAATAATTTTCATGTAAAACCAAATCAACAATGGCAATTCACATCAGCATTACTAGAAATCAAGCCCACTAGGGTCACAAGTTAAAATCAATGCAAAACAAACCTGACAAAGGTAATCTTTCATTCAAACCAAATAATTATTGAAATAAAAACATCATTTTCAAAGCATCAAACAAAAAAACAAATTTGACAAGGTTAACAATATTAACAAACGAAATGGCACATCCCACCCCCAACTAAAGCGTAAACATTGTCCCCAATGTTACTATAAAAAGGATAAGAGGGTACGAACTCCACGAACCTTCTCCTCTCAATCATCACGAGCCTCAACCTCTCTTCACTAGTACTTTCACCACCTCTGCGGGGTGCTGTACCAAGAGACTCAAATTAATAGTGCATCTTGCAGACCCATGGGAAATCAACCCCATTATTATCACACTCAACTTCATCATCATCCCCGGATCTCCAAGAAGCTCATCAATTAGGCCCCGAGCATTGTGTGGGGCAGCCATAGCTTTATCTCAGAAGATAATATTAGTGTTGAATAGGGCCTTTCCTTCAATTCTCTCATATTAGCTCCAAAAGATGCCACTGCTCTTTCAACATCAACTACGGGTACAACTTATTTAAGATGTCAAAGACCTCCTTCATGGCACTTTTGACAGATCTCTAGATCAAGGCTGGCAATATTTTTGGCCAACTTTGCTGATTGGTTTCATAGGAGTGGGTCTTGTCAGCCAGCTTTGGGCCCATTAGGTATGGAGGATAGAGGTGGTAGTGAAGACAGAAGGTCGCACCTCTTTAGAAGCATGTCCCAATATTTCAAGAGTGGGATCATTGAGGTCTTATTGCCAAGGGGTACACAGTATCATGTGCATCAAATCCTCTGGAACATCCCATGGCTGCATTCTCTTCCTTTTGCTTTTGGGAGCATCTGCGTCCCTCTTCTTATCAATATGAATAACTCATTTAGTGGAGCTAGCTAACACGAGTCATCGGCAAAATATAGGACTCTTGCTCTAGCACATAGCTTGGATGATCTAAGCGGAAAGGGCATAGAAAGGCTGATTGCCTAGCCTTTCTTTTTATTTGTGTGGCAACCACCTTGCCAAAGGATTTATGTACCCCAGACATGATGCAGGCTATTAAGATGGCGACCTCTAAGTGTCGCGTACGGTAAATTTTGGATGCCATGGCGGCAACAAACTAAATCGGAATATAACTTATCTTTTAACGGAGATTTTTGCCTTTGGATTTCATCACCTACAGTGGCCTACATTGGCTAGCCTATTGCAATAGTTTTAGCTACCCATTGGAGTTGGTATCCCTTAAGCGACAATTTTCTTGCCAAACTCGATCTCGTGGCAATTGGCTCTATCAAATAGATAAAATTGATGGTGTCAGGGATGATGTGCCTCTATCCCCCTAAACATAACAAATTGCAGATTTGGGAACTCATCTACTGTCCCTAAATGTTTCATCGAATCTTGCCTCGCTTGATAGGAACGCAGAACTCCACCACCGGAGTTGGCGCAATAATTTGGAGCATCCAGAAATAAATGTAATTCTTTATCGACGAACTATTTGTTGATGTTGGGGCTTCAACCCAACTAAGTTGAAACGTTCTTCAAGTGTGAATGATTGCCTCAAGTATTTGATGAACTAAGGCTTTATACCCTCCGTAGAACTAGAAGCAATTCTCAATCTTGGCAGAGTTGACCTTTGCAATTTTCACTTTCCTTTGCTCTTTCCTTTAACAAAAGTTGGAATTTCCTTTGTATTGACTCTAGATGAAGGTATTTTCCTATAAATTAATGTGAGTGCGACAAAACAAAGACCATACTCTTTTGTATTTTCTAATAGAAAATTACAAAAAACATATAGACTAGGAAAAGAAAAGAATAAATTGGACTATCAACCAAAATGAAGTAGCACAATTTGACTGCTAGTACTACGCTTTGCAGGTGCAGACCTGCAACACGCAAATGAGGCACAGATGCCAGGCAGATCACTGGGACCTGTGGCACACATCTGTGTTACATCTGAATTTCATAGGCGATATATGCGGCACACATGTGGAACGCAGGTGTGAAACAGCAAATAACGTAGCCTATTACCCATACCTATGTTCCGCAAATCAATATATATGGCATACAGTATTCAACAGTACCTTGACTTCCACTCACATGTTTTAATTTTAATTTTCAAGAAATTTTGAATAATTTCATAATCCTAACGGGTACTCGAGAATTCCCGAAAGATAAACTAACAACATTGACATCAAGTTGAACATTGCAACTACTTAACGGCTTCCTTTAAGAAGGACATTACCTCATCTATCATCGGAAAATATCAAGTCAACATTTCTACTAACATTCTTCAATTCATTTTCAACAACTCAGCACACTCACTAGGCATGGTCATGTTTCATCCAGATTATCAAACAAACAAGAAGTAATGACGATTTTCCCTTAAGAAAGATGTCATCCAATCCATCATCACAAGCAACTGGGTTACTCAAACTTCACCCTTAATCTATAATTTCATGGAATTACATTGCACTAATCATCTAGAATCACATGACGCACAAATTTTCACACATTTTGCAATTTCAAAACCATCCACAAATACCCACAAGAAATCAATTTTAAATAGCATGGAGAACACACATTGGGGAAATGTGGGAAATGTTATTTTCATCGAAGAAAAATAATGCTCCATAACACATAAGCAAAAATGAAAATTGGAGTATAAGCGCATATAGAAATATAGTGAATAGAAATGGGGAGTTGAACTTCAAGCTTTTCTTAAGGGGGAATGGTGATGGCCGACCCAATCTTTTCTTCTATGGTTTGAGACTTTGTGATGGAAGAAAAGAGAAGAAATGATGAGTTTTATAGGTTAGAGAAAGGTGAGGGGTTGTGTGTGGAGATAATAGGGGTAGTTGGGAGTTAAGAGGTGGTGAAAACGGGGATTATGGTGATAAAAATAGGGGTTTTGCGAAGTGGAGAAGGAGTATGGGTCGGGTTGGTCAACTTTTAAAATTATGCATACCTATGCTTGTGCTGGATATGCGGCTACAAAATGGGATTTGCGAGACGTATGTCTGGCTCAGCTGTCTCTCAAATTTTTCCAGGTTTATTTCCTAAGAGAGTCTTATTATTTTGTGGCTCATAGATCTATGTCTTCGTTTCATAGGTGAGATGCAGGTCTCCTATTTTGATCAATTAGTTCCAGGTATTCTGCCCCTAATCTATGCTAAAGGTGTGTTTCTCAGATCAGTGACTATGTTTAGCAGATGCGGCGCAGGTGAGGCACTTTTCATCCTCTTTAGCTCGGGCATTACGGACGAAACTTGCGAGACACGTGTTACCCGCGAGGGTTGGGACCTGTGTTTCACAGGTCCACCGCAGATAATGCTCCACTCTACTTCCTTTAACCTATTTTCATAGCAACATCTACAACAACAAAAACAATAATAAGGTGAATTAAAAAGGAATTTAAAAACACTTTGGTTGCCTCCCAGAGCGGTGATTTAATGTCGCTGCTCGATGATATCACCTCATTTGGAAACATGGTTCTAGAGGCTTAACCTCCTTTTAAGGGATCTTCTCCAATTCATCCCTAGCCTTAATCACGTCTATAACCATACACTCATCCGGAGGATTTGTTTGCTTGTGCACATTGAGGTTGACCTCATCATTGCCAATCCGGAACTTGAGTTCACCTAGCTCCACATCTACTAGAGAACGTCTAGTGGCAAAGAATTTGTGCCCTAAGATGATGGGCACCTCAAGTTCTACATCATAATCCAACATAACAAAATTCTTCGATAGTTTAAATTGGTCAACTTTCACCAGCACATCAAATAGAGATCCCATTGGACATTTGATGGATCGATCGACCATGAGCAACCCACGGGGATAGGCTTGGGATCTCCCAAACATAACTTCTTGAAGATCACTAAAGGCACCAAATTCCTAAATCGCACAAGGACTTGTTGAATAAATACACCCCAGTTGCACGGGGTTGTAAGATTTTAGGGGCTAAGTTGCGAGCCATGACTGCACTACAATGATGAAACACCTCTACGTGCCCATATCAACTACCCTTTTCTTTCTCAACAGCTCCTTCATAAAATTTGCATAACCTTGCATCTTTAACAAAGCATTCACCAGCGGAATGTTTATGGAAGACTTGCTAAACATGTCAACAAACTTTTTAAATTTTTTATTGATATAGGGTGTATTTACGTGTTATTAACCATATTTTGCCCATACTTAGCTATGTTTTAAGAACAAATTATGTGCGTTTTCTTGTGTTTTATGTGATTTATGTGAAAAAGAGTTAACACACATGATCATTTATTTTTAGATATTAAAGTGATGGATTTGGGCTTAATTGTGGCTAAAAAAGCAGGAGTACGGCAAAAACGGGATTGACCAAGAAACAAGTGTGATAGAAGTTTTCCATCGCATAGGCATAGGCGTACTATGGCCTGCGTGACACATGCATGGTTGTAGCACCAATAGGTGTGATGAACTAGGCTCAGGGTGCTATGAGCAGCGTGGTGCATAACAATCTGCAGATGGCCAGAATGTCCAATCCTAGTTCGACTATGAATAGAAGCTACAAAATCCAATTCCAATCGAAGAAGGAATGATGAAGGCTTAATCTACTACTATATAAAATCCTTCATAAAATGTTTTAGTAAGTGCCTTTTGGGTTAAAAACATTTTGAAACTTAGTGGAACTTAGTTGAATATTTTTTGGAGAATTCATCAAGTTCTTGTGATTCAATATAGCTTTGGAGTTACTGTTAAACAGTTTCATATTGTTGTAAGTATTTCATTACAATTTCTTATACATCTTATATTATTGTTTTCATAAACATGAACGGCTAAATCTCTTCAGCTAGGGTTGTGGAACCATAAGGGACAAATGAAAGTAGGTAAAAATAAAATAGTGATTCTTCAACGGTGAATTAAGTTGAATTATTATTTATATCATGTTAATATTTAATCGCATGTATCTTCAATTTGCTCAACCAAAGAGGTTGGAAGTTAGGAAAAAAGGTAAAAAAATAGTGGTATTTTGAGGCTACCAACCCTCATCTGATTAACTTGAGCTCTAATCGAGGATAGTTAAACCAAGACTTTTGGCGAGGGAAAAATATATACACACCCTAAAGTCTAAGATGATTTGGGTGAAATTCATCTATGTAGGTCGAAGACATTAGATAAACTTAATCATCGAGTTTTTACACAAAATTCACTAGGATATATCATTAATTAAATAAGCCTACTACGTCATGAAATCATGGGGAATATAATTCTAGTATCGTCTCAATAGTTTGATAAATAACTCAATCATTGTTAGCATTATTTTCTTCTTTTTATTTGCAACCTCATAAAATATTGACTATAGGTTAATTTAATCATCGTAACATAACATTACTTTTTTTTCCTATTTGTGTGGGATGCATTTAATGTAGTTGGGTTACTATATCTGAAAGTGACCGCTTTATACTTTATTACAAGGTGTAATTTGGGTGTGATCAAATTATGGTGTCGTTGCCAGGGAATACGATGTTGAAATAGTTAATTGGTGTTTAAATTTGATGTGTAATCTTTAATTCATGAGTTACGTTTTTGTTTGTTATTTGTCCTTGAACCTTCACCGGAATGTGGCAGACCAAGGTCAGTCATCAACCTTCTTCTGCGGGAAGGATTGACGGAAGAACAGCGAACCAAAGCCCCACAAAGTGCTGAAGCTAAAACAATAATTGCCAATCTAGGAGAGATGATATCTATGGAGAGCGTATTGATCTAGATGAGGTTTGCTTTTGCAGAGCAATAGTGCCACCCAAGCTTCAACTATATTCAGTTACTGAACATGAAAGGGCTATTTAAAGGACTGAATGGAGAAAATTCTGACCATCACTTAATCAATTTCACTCTAATATGAAATGCGTACAGACTACTAAGGGTAACACGGGGAGGCTATAAGGCTTAGGTTTTCCCATTCTCCCTAACTGGGGAAGCTACAGAGTATAGCTAATGAGATTTCAGATGAATCTGTACTACTTGGACAAAGTTGACTACAGCTTTCTTGGAGGCTCCCACCCTCGCCAAATGAGTTAACTAAGGGATGATAAACGGACAGATAGCGGAGGAAGCTGAGGAACTTAGCTCATATTTAAAAGACAATAAAGTAGTGCCCAAATAATAAGCTCCCCATACAAAGTTCTTCTATAAATATTCTACAAGTCACTCAGCTCCACAAATAAGTCAATTGCTAGCAACATGGAAGAAGGTTCAATCATAGAACACAACTTCAAGGAGGCCAGTAAGATACTAGACAAGTTTTCAAAGACCAACAGGGCTTTGTACAACATCGAGTTTGAAACTGCAGTTGTAAATAACTCAAGGGATTGTAAGCAGAGTTACGAAGGAGAGATATGGAACGTGATCAAGATATGGCCCAGATAAAAGCTCAGAGGGAATGAATCACCAAACACTTGACCACTATGAACTCACACAAGGTGCAAGAGGTTAACATGCAAAGAGAGCCATATAGGTATGATGACTATTACCCCGATTATGAAGAAGAGGTTGATTTTGATGTGAGTATCACGGTGGATTTCTAGCTTGTATCCCAATGTCTAAATCATGCACACAGCGGCACAATCACGGAAGTCAAGGTTGAAACCATTACAACTATGAGATTGCAAGAAACCATAGAGCAATCAAAGAAATAAGGGACCACCACCAAATGACTCTAGAGATGCCAAGATGGAAGCCATACTTAGCCAGGTCCTAACAAAATTTGAGTCCATAGAATTGGGTGTAAAAAAATGCGTGAAAGCTTTCCTAGTATGGATAGGATAGTTGAATAGTATTCTTTCTCAATCAAACAATTAGAGTAGCAAATGGGGAAAATATCAGTAGTGTCAAAGCAAAGACCTGAGAATGATCGATGCAAAGCTGTAGCAATGAGAAGTGTCAAGACCATCCTTGAGCAGCAGACACCTGAAATAGGTCCCAATGTAAATGAAAAAATTCCGAACCTAGAAGAAGCAAGAGAATGGAGCAGCACACTGTCTGACTCACGTATCCAAGGCTGCGATGTGCCAATAGGTCAAGAAAGCAGGGCGGACCACATAGGCCTGTGTGGGTACTCAACCACCTATTACTTCCGGCCAGAAATTCATAAAAATATATATAATTTTTTATGAAAATGAATTTAAATAAAGAAAGCACCCACGAGCACAAAGAGTTTCTAGGTGCATTGGTCGAGGGCAATTGGTGATTACTTTTAGCATGATGTGATATCCGAATCCACGTCCAGTATTCTTTGTAGTGCTGCTTTATGTTTCTTCTTTTTCTTCTCTTTATTTGATTTTTTATTCTTATTAATACTAGAATCTGCTCTTATGACTTTTGAGGTAATTTTTCTCTAATGAATTACAATTTAAGACCGTGTTATGTAAAAAAAATTATTCAGTACTTTTTGTAGATAAATCAAATTACACAATTTATATTTAATTTAATACTAATTTTGTACTGAATAGTTATTTTGTAAATAAAGTTGATGCAACTAATGATGTTATTATTTATTTACTCTCAAAATAGAAAAACATCAAGAATATTGAATGATATTTTTTAATTAAAATGACAATAATATTTATTATAGCTTATATTAAAATACCTTTAGTATTAAAAAATAGTTTTGCACTTATTCTAAGTATTCGTACTGATTAATGTGCGTCATCGGTTCGATATAAGATTTAAATTTGATGGTTCAAAATTTTTTTTTTGAAATTTGAGTGACTTTTATTTATATATCTATACTTTGGGACAAAAATTGTAATATTTAATTGAATCCATTGATTATATGTTAGAACATGTCATGTACTTTAAATATAGTAAGCACCCATTAATTTAAAATTTTATCCCACCATGTATGACTATAGCCCTGATAGTTCAAGTTTTGGATAACTATGCATTTATGGTATGTGGCCAGTAACAATGTACACTTATGATAATATAGCACCCATTATCTTAATCCTAGATCTGCTACTGAAAGCAAGGAGACCTGTAGCGCACCGTTGGAATGGCGCTCTGAGGCATGTGATGCGCCCTAGATTAGAGCACCAAGGCGTGAGATGCACCTCTTGACAGACGCAGTAAGGGCTATGACACGCCAGTAGTACCGCGTCCTTGGGTGCACATTACGAGAGAAGATAAAAGCAAGGAAGGTTTCAAGCTAAAGAAAATACGGTAGAGACAAGGAAGGCTAAAGAAAATCAGAAATTGTATACGAGACTCAAGACCGCCTCCACACAGACTCCAAGACCGCCTCCCCCCTTTCCCCGACACCTTAAAAAGAAAGTTGAAGATTGATAACGCTCAAACCATAACTCCTACCGAAGTATGAAGGATACATTGTTAATAAAGAACCCAACTAAGAGATCGGGGTAGAACCCACATGGAATATGAAAGATCTAGACTAATGCTGATAAGTGAACTTGTTGGTTACTTACTCCAATTGGGGGGTTTAGGAAAAATAATAATTAAAAAAACAATGATTGAAATTGTGATGTAAGATCAAGAGTTAAGACTAACTAGGGTTTATGTTCCCCATGAATTCATAACAGCTTCAGGTATACACACGTGATCAATACCAATGCTTACTTGTAGAACTGATAACTAAAGTTCATTCAAACGACTGGTTCATCCCTATTGGATGATTATACTCAATCACCAGTTCAGGTCTCATGAGCAATAACAAATTAACCGTTATCAATATGTCCCAAATTTAACTATCCTATGACCATAGCTCAAGTTAATGCAATAATCATCAAGATCGATGCTTTGTTGTAATCCTCTTTTCCTAATCTCTACCTCTCTAGGCTCAAGCAAGTAGAGAATTTAGTCAAGTCCTAATGTTGTACACCGTTAAGAAATGTTTAAGCATGAAGAGAATACAATACAAGCATTTTGTATTGGTTTTGAATCATTTTTGTGTAACCCTAGCGTGTTAATCCACCATGGTTCCCATAACCCTAGCTACAATGGTTTTAGCCTCTCATAGTTGCAAGATTGTGATTTGCATTCATAATTAAATACATAAGTCAATACTTACAATCATAGATGAGAGAAAAACTTCTTTAAATAAATTTAAAAAATCCTCAAGAACAAAGTATGAAGATCAAGAAGAAATCAAGAAAAGGTTGATCACAACTCTATTTTATATTTTTTCTCATATCACGCCTCTCTATTACAAAGTAATGATTTCTGATCGTCTCCCTAATGTTCTCTAATGAAAATAAAACATAAAATGTATTTATACAGACATAAAAATTATTTTGCTAGGCTAACAGGGTGAATTTCCATAACTGGTGCCGCCTGTGCCACGATCGATCCTACGACCGGTAGCAGGTTTTTACGGGTCATACCTGCTTCTCGTGTGCTCTTGACTGGCAAAAATTTGGCTAAGTGTATGGCCTTGTTACGACTCATACATGCTCCCTACAAGTCATATTGTGCTTCTGTGGCTTGGCTCTAAGAATTCTCAATTTTCCTAAAGATCTTCACGAGTGTGATGGTACGACTCGTACCTTGATGCCCCAACTCGTACTGTCTATCTGTATCAGGAGTAAGCCTCTTGTGCAAATCTTTTGAAGATTGCAATGACTCAATGTCATGGCCCATACAAGTGTTGTACGACTCGTACTAAGAGTCGTAGGATGCACTCTTCATAACGTAGCCATCTGAAACTTTTCACGATCTGTAGTATGGCTCGTAGCTTCAACCTACAACTCGTACTGAGACTTGTGACTTAAGCATATTTTCTGCACTTTTAGGCTATCTTTTGCACATTCTTGCTCCAACACCTATTTATCCTGTAACCAAAGAAAAAGTTCCTTATATCCATATAAACATACCTAAGTCCATGTTATTTTCTTACTTTTGAGTGTCAAAAGTGCTATAAATTCACAGCACATCAACACCCTCAACTTAAGACTTTTTCATGTCCTCAGGCAAAGAAAAGAAAAACTAAATACGATGCTCAACTAGAAAATAAACCTAGGATAACACAGCCAACACTAAACAAATTTTGCACTATAAATCCAACAACTTTTGATTCCTTTTCCATGAGCCAACATCAGCTAATGTACTACAAGCAACCACAAAACATGCTAAGCAGGGATCAAGATATTTCATCTAGCTATCAACAGGAAATCAAGTCATTACCGATGCTTTTCACACTGACTAATGGTAAAAGTAAACATAATCCATGTACCCTCACAACAAATGAAGTCCCCACTCATAGATATAGTGCTAGATAGTGCATGGGACTAAACAAGAGAGACGCTCACTCTCATAAAGAAGTTTCAAGTACTATGTGTCAAATACCATAGGCTTGCCCTTATTTTCTATGCTTCTGTCCGTCAGATGGTCAGATTAGGATCACTATAGGACATCTTGTGGCTTGTAATGTAGGCTCTAGGGCCGGACATGATAAATATGAGCGATTTTTGAGTGACTATCACTTCCTTGCACTACATACATTGGCTTCATCCTTCACCTATTTCACTCTCTATTCTTTTCATAACTTTTCCTCCCTTTTCACCTCTTTTTTGTGCAATTATATGGGTGTGGTGTATTTTCAACTTCTTCAAGCATTTTATTTTTTCTTTAGAATTTTTTTGTCATGATTTACAACTTTTTCATCTCCTTTTTTATACCACACCTCATTTTTAACCTTTTCTCTTTTCTTTCCCTTTTTCTTGTTCCTACCATTTATGCACCCCAACTCTAGCTACCCTTAACTTAAGCATTTTGCCTATGTTGAGGTTCACAATATCCAAGGAAGGACCAAGGCCAAAGCAGGTTCATTATAAAAAATGTGTACGGTTAATCGGTTAATCAAAGAAAAATGGTCTATTAAAGGCTCAATATTGGGATCAATAGAATCATATGATTTTGGTAGGTTATTTAGGCTAAAATTAATCTTAATCAAAGAATGACCTATGATTATATCCTAACCAAACATCCTTAGCCTATGCAAAGACCAACCAGGAAAGTTCTAGATCTTCAACATAGTACTGAACTGAGTATTACACCTCACTCGCTCATGGCACATGACTTATATTCACCATACCTATCTGGTTTACACATGGCTTAACAATACTCCACGTGCTAATAAACTAAATGATATCAAAAGATCCATAGAAATCATGCATGTAGTCACAAATACATAGCTAGTGCATCAAAACTTTTAAACAGGGTCAATTAGTATCAAAAATCTAAAAAACTAGTGCATTTCATTGGCTGAGTACTCTTAATTTTTCCTAATTAAAAAAAATCACAAAATAAGAAAACAATATCCTAAACATGTCGGTTCTACTAGATAGCATGCCCGAGGGAAAATAAACACGGCAAGAAAAACCCTCGGATGAATTCAAAAATACCAAAAATAAGAAGTACATCCCCTCCCCTTATTGAAAATTGAGCTTCGTCCCTGAAGCATGAACTACAAGAATAGAGGGAAGGGAACATACCTATGGCGCTCTAGGCACTCTTGTCACCCTGTAGAGGAGGTACCTCCACTGCCATCATGGTGCTAGCGGTGGCTGACGCACTCAATGATGTATCAATAGGGGGAGTGGTTACCCCCTCAGTAGTCCTGGCCGCCTCTACCGCCTCTGTGGTGATCTAGGCTGAATGTGGCTTGCCTGAAGGGTCCTTTCCACTAGCAAGCTCAGGCTGAGCGATGATGGAGCTTCCTACTCCTCTAGGTCACTCCTATAGCTCTGACAAATGTGAGTTATAAGTCTGCAGGCTCTTTGCTCTGGCCCTCTTTCATTCTCGTCTCTCCTTCTTCCTTCTCTTCCTCAAACTCTCCTCTCCAACATCCTCAGAAGCTCTTTTCTTTCCCTTTTCTCCAACAGCTATTGTCATCTCCCAATAAGCCTCCAAGTCAATCTCCTCATCTGGCTCTTCATTGAGGTCTGGAAGAGTAGGGTTGATGAGTTGGTAATTTACCATCTCATTAGACTCTAAAATCTGAATTTTTCTCTAGTTCCCGAGTTGATTATGTGGATTTTATGCCCTTTTTTCTTTTGTTGTGTGCAGATGCCTAAGTTTGAAGAAAAGAGCAAAAAATGGAGTAAAAAGGAGGAAATTAGTATAAGCGGTGAATCACAGTTGTTAACTGGCGAAACACCGGTTAAAAGCTGAAGGTCACTACCTCAAGTGAGGAATGCTACCGGCGATTCACAAGTCACCAGTGGCAAGACGCCGGTGCAGTCGCGGAATGTCACTCAGAAAATTTTGAAATTGGCATTGAATATCCGGCGGTTCACAGATTTGCATCATCAAAACACTAGGTGAACCGCTGAAGTTCACTGGAAATGAATGCAGAAGAAGAGAAAGTATCCGGCGGTTCATGGATTTCATCGCCGAACCGCCGGTACCTTCACCGGTT
>JACEIK010007886.1:0-14336 GCA_018107945.1 Datura stramonium
CCTAAAGAAATAAATAGAACAAGGATTGAATAAATACGGAAGTAGATGAGGTGATAAGAATAGGAAATGAGAGATGAGGATTGAACATTTTAATGTCATCTTCCTAATTGACGACGGAAGGTTAAAAGCGGGGTGAAAACGAATACTACTTTCCTTTTGACCAGTGTTGCCTTTGCACCTTAAAAAAACCCATACTGCTCAAGTTGAAAGAAGCAGTGTTAAGAAAAGAGGTGGAGGCCTTCTCTAAAGGGGGAGATGGTGTGCTTCGTTACCAGGGAAGACTATGTGTTCCAGACATAGGTGACTTGAGACAGTAAATACTGGCAGAAGCACACAGCTCCAGATATTCTATCCACCCAGGGGCCACTAAGATGTATCGTGACCTACGGGGAATCTACTTGTGGAACAACATGAAGAGGGACATTGTAGAATTTATGGCTAAGTGCCCGAACTGCCAACAAGCTAAAGTTGAACATCATAGACCAGGGGTATGACTTAGGATATCAGCATACCCACGTAGAAGTGGGAAGAAATGAATATGGACTTCATTATAGGTCTACCTCGCACTCATCGACAACATGATTCAATTTGGGTGATAGTATATCGAATGACCAAGTCAGCATATTTCCTCCCAGTTAAAACTACATATTCAACTGAGGATTATTCTAGGTTGTACATCAGGGAGTTAGTCAGACTGCATGGGGTTCCCTTGTACATCATTTCATATAAAGGTACCCAGTTCACCTCGTATTTCTAGAAGTCATTTCAAAAAGGACTTGGTACTCAAGTCAAGCTCAACGGAGCTTTTCACCCTCAGACAGATGGACAAGCTGAGCGAACTATTCAGACCTTCGAAGATATGCTGAGAGCTTATGTGATCGACTTCAATGGCCATTGGGATGATCACCTACCTCTCATCGAGTTTGCATACAACAGCTACCACTCCAGTATTCAGATGGCCCTATTTGACGCATTATATGGTAGAAGGTGTAGGTCTCCTATAGAGTGGTTTGAAGTTGGTGAAGCTACCTTGATAGGACCAGACTCAGTTCACAAGGCTATGCATAAAGTACAACCTATTAGAGGAAGGTCAAAAACAGCTCAGAGCCAACAGAAATCATATGCTGATGTGAGGAGAAGAGAATTAGAATTAGCCGTAAATGATTGGGTTTATCTAAAAATTTCACCCATGAAAGGGGTGATGAGGTTTGGGAAGAAAGGAAAATCAGTCTGAGGTATGTAGGACCCTACAAGATTCTGAGGCGAATTGGCAATGTAGCCTATGAGTTAGAATTACCTTTAGAGTTAGCATCTGTGCACCCAATTTTCCATGTGTCCTTATTGAAGAAGTGCATTGATGATTCGATTTCCGTTATGACACTAGACAATGTGGATGTGAAAGATAGTCTCTCTTACGAAGAAGACCCAGTTTAGATTCTAGACTGTCAGGTTCGTAAGATGAGAAACAAGGACGTTGCTTCAGTAAAAGTCTTCTGGAGGAACCATCTAGTTGAGGGAGCCACATTGGAGGCAGAAGCTGACATATTGGCTAAATACCCTCATTTATTCCCTTTCAGTTCAGTTTTAGCATCAGGTATTAAATTCCTCCTTAGTACTCTATTTAGTTTCATGTTCAATTCATGCGCCCCAGTTTCTTTCATATCAGTATTTGTATGTGATTCATGAATTCAGATCAGTCATGTAATTCAGTCCGAAGTCAGTCATTCTGTCAGTTTTCAGCTTTAGATGTTCAGTATTTGATATGACAATTGCTTTTCCAAACTTTTCAGTATGTTTATCCACATCCGAGGATGAATGTTTCCAAGGGGGAGATATTTTAATACCCCGAAAGCCCCTAAGATCAGACCCGAGGGTTCAAACAGATAAAATAGAAAATTCTACACCAGGTTACAGGACGAGTCGTCCAGTGACCCGTGAAGTACTCCACGAGTCGTGGAGTGAGGGGAGAATTGGCAGGAACTCATGGTCAGGGGGTGACCATGAGAAAGGCACCTAGTCGTGGTCAGGGCAACGACTCGTTAAGTGAGTCGTGGTCAAGGGTTCAAGGTTTTACTTCTCGGATGTGCCACAAAAGGCAGCCATAAGTCATGAAGTGACTCCACGACTCGTGGAGTTGGTCGTGGTTAGGAGGTGGCATAGATGTTGAATTTTTGGGCAATGTTCATCACGACTTATCACCACAAGTCGTTAGGTACACCATGAGTCATGGTGTCCCTCGTGGTGACTAGCAGGATAATGTGTACCAGTATTGACAATGGGAAGCAGGCTGCAAGTCGTGGTCAGTGGTAATGAGTCGTCTAGTCCCTAGTTGGGACTGGCAGTGTTGTTTTCCCTACGAAATTGTTAAGGACTTTTCTGTAATTCCTAAGCTTCTAGGTCGTAAGCTACATTATTTTGGGCACGTTTTGGAGAGAAATTAAAACGGTAATTGACTTAATCCCTCTCATTTCACTCAACTCAGGATCTCCAGAGCAAAGAAGTTCCAGACAGTCAGTGCATAGCTAAGCTAGAGCTTCCAGTGTTCTTCAAGATTTATTTAGATTTCTTCTAGAAGATTCTACACAAGGTATGTGGAACTTCAACAAGGGAATTGGTTCTTCCTTTGCCCCAAAACCCTTCTGGAAACTTTATCAATTCCTTGCCTAAAGTTCAACATTAGGGTTGTGTTCAGTCAAATTATGGATTTTATTTTAGATCATGTTTCTATTAAATTCTTGGAAGTTTATATCTATTATCACATGTGTGGATATCATTCTCTATGAAATGTGTGTTTAGCCCTAGCCCTTATTTACAGTTGAAGGGGTCTTGCATGATTTTCTAGATGAAATTGTTGTTGATTCTTATAGTGCTTATAACCGTAGTGTTATTATAATTATGTGAGCAAGTTAGCTTGTTGCTAGACTCAGTGTTAATCAGTACCTAGCACCCTCAGAGTCATACAGTAATGTCGGCTAATCAGTTTGACTATAATCAGTTTTCTTGAGGTGTTAGTAATACCTCCTAGTCCTAGTTGGTAGTTATCAGTTATCAGTTTGTTCTTTAGACGGATATGACGCTTCCAGATAAGCAGCTCTGACCAGTCTTAGAACCAGCATTTTCAATTATCAGTTAGTTCTCTAGACGGTTATGACGCTTCTAAATAAGCAGCTCTGGCCAGTCCTAGAACACCAATTTCAGTTATCCAGTCCTACCGACTCTCAAGATACTTCCAGATAAGTATTCCTTACTTAGTCCAAGACCCCATCTTCGAGCTATTATTTAGTAGTCAAGTTAGGACTATCCAGTGGAAGTAGTATTTAGCACCGAGCGGACCAGGGTTCCAGCTCACCCAAGTTTCCAAAACTACATTGCCACCATAGGTTATTGGCCCAACAGGCCCCATACTTGTAATCACCCAGCCAACCACTATACCCTAGCAAGGTACAGTGGGCTTTCTTCAATGGGGTGTATACATCAGACTCCACGTTTAGCTTACGTGATTATATGTCGGTTATAGACTCTCCCACTTGTCAATATAGTTTCAGTTCAGTTTAGCTCAGTTCAGTCACTCAGTTCCAAGACATGTTTATGACCGTCAGTCAGGGCCATTATTGGCCATATCAGTTATAGCTCAGCTTTTATCAGTATTCAGTATCAGTTGGTCATTTCATGTTATTTAAGTTCAATTCTTATTTTCCATTCTTATTGTATATCTCATCTACTCAGTACATTCAAAGTACTGATGCATATTTTCTATGATGTATCGTATTATGATACAGGCATAGGTTCTCAGTCTCAGTATCGTCAGTAGTTTCCCACCTCTGGCAATTTCAGTAGTAGTGTCATTTGGTGAGTCCTCATCTTCCAAGGACGATGCTTTCTTTTCAGTAGTTCTTATTTAGTCAGATTTTAGAGTTAGTTGGAGGTTTGTCTCAGCAATTCATTGGTTAGTAGTTGGCTTTCTGACACAAATGTTCAGTATTTATTATAGTTCTGTTTACTCTTTCAAAATAGTGTTGGTTTTCAGACACAGATGTTTAGTATTCATTATAGGTCTGCTTACTCTTTCAAAATAGTTTTAATGGCATAATGATATTTACACAACTTCCACTTATACTTACTTAGTTTACTAGTGTAATGTTAGACCATGGGTTAGCTTGGGGTCACCTGTGGTATCATGTACCTTGTCACGTCCAGGTTGTAGACTCGGGTCATGACACTTGCACTTACTCAGGCTTATGGGGGCCCAGGTAGGTTATTCTATGCTGGTTGTACCTAACAGGCTTATGGGGGCCAGGTTAGGTTCTTGTTTGTGCATTACCTAGTAGCTATAGTCTATGTTATGAGATTATACAGTTTAAATTCAGGCCCTTATTACTGATTACTTCTAGTTCCTTATCAGTTTTCATTCAGTCATTATTTACTGCATTATATATTCGGTAAATATTATACTGACATCCACGCATTGGGCGCTGCATACTTGCCTGCTGGTTCAGACAGACAGGGCTCGAGACCATCTCAGTAGCTGTTCATATCCAGTAGATTGGCTATCTCCTTTATTTTGGAGTTTCCACACGCTTAAGGTTTGATTTATTTGTTGTATAGTTTTGGGTAGGGCGGGGCCCTGTCCCGATCAATATTCTACTCTTAGAGACTTGCAGACTAAAGTTTTTGGGTTAGTTATGCATTGTTGGTCGTTTGGGGCCTATATATGATATAATATGTGTTGGTGGCCGTGTGGGGCCTAGATATGTTATCTGATAGAAGCATGGTGGTCTTGTCGGCCCGCATAACATGATATTACTGCTGCTGTTAGGTTAGCTGATTTACTGCAGTTGTTGTGTATGGCCTTATCGGCCCAGGAATGTGTTTACAGCCAAGATATAGTTGTTTGTTTTCTTGATTATATGTTGCTGGCATACACCAGAAATGTAGATATCCAGCCAGGTTTGCTCGGAGTCTAGTGTGGCATGAGGTGTCAGTTACGCCTCCTAAGGTGGGGCATGACAAAATACTACTCCCAAAATATAGATAATGGTCATATCATAATCTTAAAATATAGGCTTACATGGTCTAGTTTAAATCATGAAATTCATAATATCTTAACATATGTGAACTAGCCATGAAAGCAATACCGAATGAATGGCCATGGTACATAAGCTTGAGCTTCATGAAAATCATACATAATTGAGTAAATCATCATAACTTGAAAATCATAGGTTCGTCAGAGATACTTGGAGAAAATATGCATTCATAATCATAAAATATGGATTAAATCATAAGCTAATCAAATTCATAGAATATCATGAAAGTTTTCATCAAAATTAGGTCTAATCCTAGAAATTCATAAAATATGGGTTGGAGACTTGATTTCATGAGATTGAGATAAAATTGGGCATGAGGATGGAATAAATTCCCTATTCATGACCCTGCATATCTGGGCTTGATGAATCTTTGACTTGGTTTGAAGGCCCAAGAGAAATTGAGAAGAAGATGGTGAAGAAACCTAGCCTTTCCTTGAGAGAGAATACCAACTTACGTGTTTGAAGAGAATGAAGGCTTAGGCTAGTATAACTCCTTAATCAACCTTTTAGGAATCTTAAAACAACGTCGCGTAAGAGTTAAAAGCATAGTACTAAAATACCCCTGGACTGCCGAACTTAAATTTCAATTAGCTGAACCAACGACCCATACAACGGGTCATTGGTACATACAATGATCTGTGGGTTCCCCTCATTCATTCTTGCTTCTACTCTGAATGATCCTCTAAACTTGCTCCAACAACTAGAAACAATAGCAAGTACAAACAAACAATGGGTCATATAATCCACTCGTTGGTTCTTGGTGAATTTTGACATTTTTCAGAAGTTCATCCCTACGGGAGAAACCAACGAGCCATTGGTTTATAGGACGGCTCGTCCCGCTGGTTATCCAATGGTCTGGTGCCATTTTCCTGGATGGTTTTTGTTGAAAGTCTCGGATCTGATCTTAGGGACTTTTTAGGATATTACAACTCACCTGACGGTCCATCACTTCTGGCGTCAATCTTAACCAGAAGTTTCTAAATATTTGGGGTTAGTTGACGTTCAGGACGATGGTCCGTCACCTATTTGATGGGCCGTCAAATGTCATCAGCCCTGGGAACTTATACTCTTGCTACAGAAAACTGTCTTGGAAGTCCGGAGTGTTACAATTTTATTAAATCAATTTTGTTCATGTTATCCATATTCTAGTTCGTTGCGTATAAGCTACATGCTAAATGAATATTGGCTGAAATGTTACACATCTTATTAAGAACGTGGTTATAGGATACAGTAGCGAAGCCAGAAATTTTGTTAAGGGTGTTCAAAAATTAATATACACGTATGAAAAATAATTTGTATCTATATACTTCCATAATTTTATGTATACATAATATAAGTTTTTATTGAAAGGTGTTCGGCTGCTACCCTTTACTACCTTTAGCTACGCCAATGGTAGGTTGTATACTACATATTGTATAGTGTAAGGCCTCAATAAAGAACATGTGTATATGTTATATGTTATATTCTATATGTTATATATTTTAAAATATAAATTCTTTCATGTTATATGATTCATAGACTACTCGCTTATGCCTTACGTGCTTTATAGAACGCTCGATCACATGCTACATGCATATATGTTAGAGGTTATACATCCCCGAGTCATAGGTTAACTACTTGTACATTACAAATATGAAAATCGCCCGTTTATATGCTATAGTTCTCATAGATAAATTGTTTAAGTGTCATACGTTTCTAGAATTTATGTGATTAGGGTGTCAGAGTTACCCGCTCAGATGATAGATAATGAACTATTTGTAGATGTAAAAGTATTTATTATAAAATTACAATTTATATGTCGATATGTTCCTTTGGAATTATCTACCCGTATTATACTCATATCATATAGCACTCGTTCATAAGATTTATGTTATCTGGATTAAGTGCTTATATGTTATATATTTTAGAATGTTAGCACATATGTTATACTCTTAAGGCTTAATTATCCATTAGTTAATCGCCTTTAAGAATATTTATATAAGGAGTTAGGGGGCCTAAGACCTATCAAATTAAAGGTCTACAATTCTAGTTTCCAACACATTAAATAGTTCATCAATCCAACTTCAGAATAGAGAGATATTCATATTTTTGCGAGATCGAGCAAGCAGGCATGTCGCAAGCGGCCTAAAGCGGTGGAGGATTATTTAAGCCCCTTTGGTCAGTTGTTGGTCATCCAAATTCATTTTCCAGAAAATACCTTTGTAAGAAACCTCTCTCCAATTCTTCCTTAGTTTTCTAATTATTCTTAAGGTAGTAAGTCATGGTTCAACATGATTTTAATGTCGGAAAGTTGGGAATCACGTGTAGTTTGTGTTTGGTGTTTTTTCTATGCCTTTAGTGTCTGCTTCATGGTGAAGCTATTGGTAAGACTTCTTTCTTTAGTTTACTTAGTTTTTGAGGTTGGTTATAGGTATGTTAAAGCCGGTAGGTTGTTATCTCGAAGTTTCTACCATAGAATTCGTATAAATCTTGTCGATTAATCTTTGTTTGTGATTGTTTGTGATTGTTTGTGTTCAAGTTGTGCTAGATGCATTTTAACAGTAGCGAGGGATGATATTAGGCAGTATATTGAAGTTTATAAAGGTGGAGGTTTGGTTTAGTTCAAGTTCTCCGGAAATCACAAGTATATTAAGGCTTTGGTTTCCACTATTTTGGCATGGCTTTTGTTTCAATCCAACTCTTGTTGTGTTGTGTGAATTGAATGCATTGCTGGCTGCACATTTGGGTTGAATATATGTTGTGTTTGGGACTATTGGGAGGCAGGTCTTTCCCTCACATGTTGAGACCATGAAGTCGGGCGTTAGTTTAATTACTTATCACGCGTCGATAGGACGTTGAAGGGCGTTGGTGGTGATCTTTTTTGATTGAGTTATGGGCCTTTTGGCTATTGTTTTGGGGGGCTGTTTTGAGGTAGTTTCAAGTCGTGTATGTGGCTGTTTCGGCAGATAAGTGAAGAAGTGAGTTGGGGAGCCCGTAGTAGCTTTGGTTGTCCTTGGGTAATCGTATTTGATTATTGTGGAATTGGTGATAGAATTGGTTAGGTTCGAGGTTGATTTGGGTCATGTATAGTAGTTCTTGGATTGAGTATATGGCTAGAGTTTTTAAGTTATAAACTTTCGGTTGTCGTAGGATGCATTGGTGGACAACTTGATACGTGAGGATTGTGTTGCATTGATGTATTGATTGGTGGGGTTCGACAACAGTTATGGTCTATTTGAACATGTGTTTTTGTTATTATTGATTGTGAATGTTGTGATTTTGTGTGTGTGTGTTGAGGCCCTTGAAATTCGTGGATACCCAATGTTGAGAGTAGGTCCGACTGGGGGGTTGAGTATAAGAGGTAGAATAATTAGCCTATGATAAAGTTGATCAGTTTGCCTCCCATAGGACCGTTTTGAGACATGCAAGACCTATGGGGAGGTACATACCTCTATACCATTGTATATGTCTATTCTGAGTCTTCTTGGGATCGCGGTTGGCTCTTCGGGATAAATGGAGTTTTGCTAACTATGCGCAGTCAAGAGAGGGTCTGGCAATGCTTGATTGATGATGGTGATTGACTGGTGTTTAGTTTTGATTTACTTGGTATTATATTGTGATTGTTGCTTGTATTATTTGTTATCCGATAGTAGTGGATGCTAGATATTGGTTGGTGTTAGCTGAGGTCATTGAGAGGTCTAGTAGTGATGCCAAGTGAGTTGTGTTAGCTAGGTGCCTCGTGTTGTTGTTTACCTTTTGGACTTTTCGAACTTATGGGGACCAGATAGGTTGTTTGTGTGCTTGCTTGTACTTTCCAGGCTTATGGGGGTCAGGTAGGTTCTGTGTGTTTACTTAAATTGAGTTTCTCCTCCTGTGATATTCAGTATATTTGATGATCTCTAATCTGAGTCTTGTAGTTATTTCTACCTTTCATACTCTGTACATTATTGTACTGATGCCCTAGTCGGGGCACTGTATTCATTCTTGCAGGTGATGGTGGGCCGGTAGATTAAGTTCTTGATCACTGAGTGGAGTTCCAGCTGAGTTAGTAAAGCTCCAGGTCTTCCGAAGTTGCCAAATGTTTGTATTATTAGTAGTTCGAAGGCCCTGTTCTAGACAGTTGACTGTTGTTGTATTCATAAAGGCTCGTAGACGTCTACTGTGGTTGTAGTATTATTGTAGGCCCGGTGGTCCATATTGTATAGTTGTTTTCCATTATGTGGTCTTAGCGGCTTATTGTGTATTTTTTAAACTTTTGGTTGGTCTATGATCCAGCTTCTGTTTTAGTCTTTCGTTCACTATGATTTTATAGTTATTGTGTTGCTGAACCTCATAGGTTCTGTCCTTTGTTTTATATTTGGGCATCGCGTATGCTCATATCAGGGGTGGCACCAGGTGGCAGTCACGCCTCCCCAGATTGGGGTGCGACAATTTATTTATATGTCTAATGTCTAAGTATTTTAATTTGTCTCCATGTTAAAAGTATTACGAACTATGTCGCTCTCATTTTATAAGTATTACATAACAAAGATCGCGATCTATAGAGTATGTGCCTTAAAAGCTACTTGGCTCTATATTATACGACTTCTAGCTTATTTGCTCAAATGTTATATGTTTCACGAATCAAATGATTGAATATTAAGTATATCTGTTTATCTGGTTAAATGTTTATCTATGAAGAGGATGGTTATAAGTTTATCTATTTAAGCGTTATGTCCATATGCTCATATTCCATATTCAAGTGTTATTTACATAGGTTTTTATAACCTAAGAGTTCATGTCTAAAAATAATTTTATACCCCTTTTGTATATAAAACTGCATGATAAATATTGTGTCACAAGTTACAAGATATTTGTCTATTTGTTAGATGGTTTAGAGTTCATAGATTCACATGTGACCTACATTTGCAGTTCGGTCACATATAAATTTCATGCTAATGGTCCATTATTTGTACGTAAAAGATGCACGTGTCATAAGTTAAAGCCTTCTTATGATAATTAAAAATATTTACATGATTAATTGCCTTTTTGTAAATTGTTGGCAATGACATCTACATGAATCAGTTATTTACATGTTATGCACTATTCTATGCATACCTACGTGAATAGATAGGTAAAGATAAGTCGCTTTCTTAAGTTGCAAATTACAAACATGACAATAGATGGTATGATTATATTTGTTAAGCTTTAGGTTCCTCAATGAGATGATTGACATTTAAAGAAGGGTTGTTAGTTCACTTGATTTTGTGATTCATTAGCATACATAGCTCACCTACATCTAGATTTCAAGTTTCTATAGTTCCATTATTTATAGGCCGTACACCTACATGGCTAACATGCTCTTGATTTACATGATTTTGGTACTCCTTCGTGCTTATTTTGTTTTTGTGCTATGACTTCTATTTGACGTATTTGCTTATATGTTGTGTTCCATCTCATACCTACCTACTTGAGGTAGATAATATAGGTGAAATTGTATTTTGAAGTCTCTCTTTGCACTATGTGATTATGATATAGTTGATCACTATTCATTGATATGTTTAGTATCGCCCCGTGAGGCACATATGTTAGGTTTGACTGAGTTTTGGGTTTGGGATAGTCCGGTATGCAAAGGAGACTCTACTAAAAATTTGAAAGAGTTCTCCCTATGCATATTACCTCTATTCGAGGACAAATGTTTCAAAGAGGGAGGATGTAACACCCCGCGTGTTATAAGTATTTGACTTAACATGCCAATGTCGTACAAGTCTATCTCTTGTATTTTATGTTATCCGTTAAGGATATGTAAAGAAGTAAAATCGTGTGTGTAACACTGGGATTAAGAGACGAGGCTTCCACCCAGTGGCTAGGGGCTCACAAAGCAAAGCTCAAGTTGTGACCCCCTGCTCACAATAGAGCTCATGGAATGAAGCCCAACGTGAGTACAGGGTTTGTGATGAGCCTCGCCTTGTGAGGTCAGGAGTGGCGATAAGTGTATACATATCATATATAACCATTTATTTCATTTCATATAATTTCTCCAAAGAGGAAACTTGAGTTCTCTCTACATATGTAAGTATATTCTTGAGAATCTACGATAGAAAACTTCTCCGAAGTTAGATCCAATGATTTTCTCTGCTACTCGTATCGTGAAACTTTCAAGTGCTGCAAATCCTAGGTTTTTTTCGAAAGAAACATAGAGGTGGAACTCTGAGCTTGAGTATTTCAAGCAAGGTAAGTGTTAAATGAAGAACAACAGATTTAACAGCAGCAGTTAATTAGTAGAAGACTGTTAGTTAATTAGTTAGAAGTTAGTTAGTTATTTGTAGTTAAAGTCTCAAGCTAAGGAAAAAATAAAGACTTAATATTTCTCTATAAATACATGTATAATGTACAGAATAGGGAGGACAATGAATTAACAAATTCTATCTATCATTTTGCTTCTACTATACACGTTCCTCTCTCTTCTTTCTTCTCCTTCCTCTTCTTATTTTCTGTTCGTTACTGTTCTATATTGATTGATATGAAGTATCAATAAATGTCTTGATTTCAATCTCATACAAGTACATGGTATCAGAGCTATATCAAGAAAATTGTTTGTGAAAAGCTTGAATCTAGAAAATTCCACAAAAATTCACTCAAGATCTTGAAGCTTCAGTCATGGATGACAATGGTAGACCAATGATGTCTCAAACTCAAGGTCCTGGAGGCAATGGAGCTGCTAACCTTAGGAATCGATCATAACCATCCTCTGTTCTTGCATGCATCAGATGTAAGTGGAATACAAATTATTTCTTTTCAGTTGTCTGGAGTTGAAAATTATTCTCTGTGGCATAGGTCAATGAAAATTGCATTACTAGGTAGGAATAAGTTGGGTATGATCGATGGAACTTGTAAGAAAGAACACTTTCCAGGTTTGGAAGGAAATTGGGAACGAGTTAATGCCATAGTATTATCTTGGATTATGAATTCTGTGTCTAAGGAACTTCTTGGTGGCATAATGTATGCATCTAGTGCTCAAGCTATGTGGGATGACTTGTTTGAAAGGTTTAACAAAATAGATGGTTCAAGAACATTCAAACTCCACAAAGAAATTGCAACACTGACTCAAGGAACAGATTCGGTGTCAGTTTACTATTCTAAACTCAAAGGATTGTGGGAAGAGTTTGAAGCTTTGGTTCCAGCTCCATCTTGCACATGTGATAGGTCCAAAGAATTTGTTCTGCACCTGCAGAAATTGAAACTCTTCCAGTTTCTCCTGGGACTCAATGAGTCATATTTTCAAGAAAAATTTCAGATCTTATTGATGAATCCAGTGCCAAATGTAAACCAAGCCTATTCTATGATCTTGGGTGATAAAAGTCAGAAAGCTGCAGTCACTAGTGCAGGGTTATTGGGGGCTATCCTTCAAGTTCACAAGGTACATATGATGTTGTGATGTACTCAAAGAGCGACGGTGGTCAGAAGTTCAAAAAGAACTACAATTTGTATTGTGATGTATATAAGATCAAAGGCCACACAAGGGAAAATTGTTTCAAGATTATTGGATATCCAACAGATTTCAAATTCAAGAAGAGAGATGCAAATAATTCTGCTGACAATGTAATACTTGAGAGAGGTGATTCATCAGGACCACAGGGTCAGATTCATAGGAGTTACAACACAGTGTAGGATTCATCCAATTCACAGAACTGCACTTCAACATCACAAGATCTTGGTTAGTGTTCAAGGTCTCAACCTGCTCTACAGATTCCTCAAGCTGAGTCATGCACTTTGAATAGGAGCCGGTATGATCAAATATTACAATTTCTAAACAAGTCTTCTGAAACTACTCACTCAGCAAATGTAGCAGGTATGAGTGGGGCTTGACTTCTCACAAGAGAAACTCAGACTGGATGGTAGACACAGGAGCTATCAATCATATGTTAGCAGACCTGAGTCTACTAGATGGTTATTCCATCTCCAGATCTGATATTCCAAAAAAAGTATATCTACATAATGGAGATATATCATTAGTAACACACACAGGTTCTAATACTCTAAATGAATCAAGTACAATTACAAATGTTTTCCATATACCACAGGTTAAGTTCAACCTGTTATCTGTATCAAAGCTAACCAAAGAGTTGAATTGTGCAGCTTCTTTTTTCCCTGGCTTTTGTCTATTTCGGGAACTCTTCAGTGGGAAGGTGAAGATGATTGGTAGAGAAGATGGAGGTCTTTATATTCTGTCAAGCAATAAAACCAAAGAAGCTCCTCTGGAACTTAGAAAATTACTGCTTGTCTTACTTCTAAACTAGATGTAGATATGTGGTACAAGAGGCTGGGACATGTTTCTAGTACTGTTCTTAAGAGATTGTTGCCTATGAAACTAGCTGATATTGCTGAAACTCTAAATAAATGCACAGTATGCCCTTGTGCTAAACAAGCTAGATTGCCTTTCCCTAAGAGTACAAGTTGTTCCTCTGCTGATATGATACATATGGATATTTGGAGTCCTTATAGAATGCCTACTTTTAATGGTTATAAGTATTTTTTAACTGTGGTAGATGATTTCTCTAGAATGACTTGGATTTTCTTGTTGAGGCTTAAGTCTGATGTGTGTACAATATTGAAAAACTTCATTACATATATTAAAACTCAGTTTGACAAAACTTTTAAAGTTGTAAGAAGTGATAGCGGGACTGAATTTTTCAATTCTGTGTGTAAGGATTTATTCACAAACTTAGGCATAATACATCAAACTTCATGTGCTTATACACCCCAACAAAATGGGGTGGCTGAGAGGAAACATAGGCAGATACTAGAAATTACAAGAGCAATAAGGCTTCAAGCATGTATTCCTCTAAAATTCTGGGGACTATGTGTACAATCTGTTGTGTATATTATCAATAGGTTACCTAGTGCTATAATAGGAAATATATCTCCTTTTGAGAGATTATATAACAGGAAACCTTATCTATGTCATTTAAGAGTGATTGGATGTCTAAGCTCTGCAAAGAAGCCAAATGAATCAGACAAACTGCAATTAAGGGTGGCAACAGACCAGAATCGGAACCACCGGACCGGTTTTTTCGTAAACGGACCGGGTCCATGACCCGTTTGACTGGAATTGGGTATACTTGGTATTCCATATTATCTAGTCTGGTCCGTGTATTACCGATGCGGAATCGGGTCGGACGGGGTCCGGAACCGGGTCCAATTATTTTTTTTAAATTCATTTCTTTATATTTTTTCTAAAAAAAGTTTTTATAAATAATTTTTTAATTATTAGTCCATTAGTATAATTATTAG
>JACEIK010007886.1:24733-46939 GCA_018107945.1 Datura stramonium
ATGTCCCAAAGTAATATATATAATAGTATAAACCAACGTTGGTGCGTAGTTCGAGGCATAGGGTGATCGACCCTTAGCCTACTTGGTGTTAGACACTACTCCAAAAAACATGCATATGCTCTCCATTGTTTTTCAACGAAGCTCAACATCGTCTATTGACGAAGCTCAATAATAAAATACATCTCAAATCTGAAATCATGCATATGAGAAGCTTTAACTCAAACCATACCACAGGCTGAAAAATAATTGGGAGCCTTCGCTCCAAAACAATGTGGTAAGCTTAATTCGGGAAATCATAAAGCATACGTGAACATATGGGCATATCACAATACTTTAACATGCTTTAAAAAATTCAACTCACATCGAAAACGTGATTATAAACATGGGTACTATGAAAACATGTTTCTCGTCATAATATCTCATCATAATCATACATTCATCACAAATCTAATCTTTCATGAACTTCACATCAATGGGTTTTTAATTCATAACTTGAAACGTGATTGTGATTGAAAACAATATAAAACTTGCCAATAAATCATAGTTCAGTAGTAGAAACATATTTAGATCATGCCCATGTAGATAATTAGGAATTTCATGCATTGAGTTAAAATCCTATAGATTAGACATAGGAAATTCATGACTTAGAGAGGGATTGGGCATGGGTGTGAAAGGATTCATCCATTCATAACCTTACATACCTGATTATAGCTGATTCTTACACTTATTTGATTGCCCAAGAGGAATTGATGAGAATTTAAAGAAGAATAAGCTTGATCACCCCCTCTAACTTTCTATCTTTGCATGCATGAATGAAAATGGCGTAAAATGAACTTAACCTCTTTAAAAGTCATCATTCATAACTTAAAACAACGTAGTTTAGGCCTTAGGATCTTAGGAATTATGGAAAACCCTTACTAAATTCACAAAATGTAACTGGCAGTCAGTCCCTATGAGGGATATGATTCTCGTCACCACTAACCATGACTCGTGGCTATCATCTGTCAAGTACAGTGCTTATCTAGTCATATGGGCTCGTCATGGGTGACTTAATGATTCATTACTGGTGACCACGACTATCGTGGTCACCACTCGTCCTATACACTACCTTAACCTCAATCAAACCTTTCCTTGTTGTCCACGACTCATCCCACGAATTATGGTGACTGACCACGATTCATTGGATCCTTCCATTAGGTACACTGCCTTCTTCCTTCCCTTTTCTCAATCACCACTTCCCACGACTGGCCTATAGAGCCGTGGGACTTGACCGCGACTCATTGTCACGTCCGTGGGGATCCCATCTCCCAAATTTCAAACTCATCACCTGAGCCTCACCACGATTCACATCACGACTCGTGGGTTGCTCCCATAGGTCACCTCACAACCCATTATGTGTCCTGATGCCAGTTTTAAATTTTTCTCCGTTTCAACTCCCTGGTCTGATCTTTAAGCTTCGTGGGTATAACACTTGCAGAGTGCAGGTCAGGTGCAGGTGTGGTCCAGAATGCCTAGAAAAGTGATGAGGACCTATGCCACACCTGCGAAATACAGGTTTAGATCTGTGAGCCACATGTGTAACGCAGGTGGGAGGTAGTGAACCTAAGAAGAAAGTGTGAAAATTTTAAGTAACTTGCATCTCGCCTACAAAACTGTAATACACCGAAAGTGCCTAAGACTAGATCGAGAAGTTGAAATGAAAATAGCAAAAGAATCTGAGATTTCTCTCAGAAAGACTCGTGGTATGGGTTGATGGTGGGTCTAACGACCTGTTGGAGGCACTCGTGGTGAGGGTCGGCAGAAACCAACTTGGGAGTAACAAGTCTAAGGACGCACCATTGGTTGTTATAATGAGTCAGGGTAAGGGGGTCATTGTAAGGGTGGTTCTTTTTAAGGTAGCTGGAATGAGTCACAACACGACCTGTTGTTTGAGACAACGAGTCTTGGTATGGTTCTGTTGGGAGGATTTCCAGGAAGCGAGCAGTGGTGGCAACAGACGGACACGACAAGTCATTGGGGCTAGTAACAACTCATGTTGTCCAGTCATGGAGGCAGACCTGATCCTAGAAAATTGAGTGAAACCACGAGTAAGGTAACGACCTATTGGAGCAAAGGATGCATCATCATAGGCCTCGTGGTCACTAGCAGTGCAGAAATTTTAGAATTTTCATTAAGGCTATTTTTGTAATTTCTAAGCCCTAAGGTCCTAAGTTGCGTTGTTTTAAACTCAGTTAGCAGGGTTTTAAAGGCGTTAAACATATTCTAAGCATTACTACTCCATGCATGAAAATTAGAACACTTCCTTGGAGATCAAGCTTGAATAATTTCTCTAATTCCTCTTCAATTTCCTTTGGGCTTTCAAGAGGGAGTGTAAATCAGATTTACCCAGGTAAGTATGGTTATGAAAGGGTGTATCCATCCACTCCCATGCTCAATTCCTTCTCAAATTCATGAAAAATTCTAGACTCCCAGCTTGTGGTATGGTTTGAGCCAAGGCTCCTTATGTTATGATTTCAGATTTTGCATGTGTGTTTATGATTTCACTTCTTCACTAGATAATGGTTCAACTTTGTTGAAAAATGATGGAGAGCATGTGCATGTCTTTGGGAGTAGTGTCTAGCACCAAGTAGGCTAAGGGTCAGGAAACCATGTGCCTCAAAACTACGTGCCAACGTAGGTATGTTCAGATTATTTGGGACCTTCCCTTGTGAACTTCCCCTGCCCCCTAGGGGCCTTCAGCTTGATATCGATATCGTGGTAGCGCCCTTAGCCCTATCAATGCTTGAGTGTGACAGTAGGGACAACGTAAGCTCTATCGTGGTAATTTCAGTTATAAGACGAGTCTCCCATTGTTCCTCATGATTTTAGTTATGCATATTCATCAGTCATGATATTACATTTTCAGTAGGTTTGACCCACTATCCAGTTCTACTTATGAATAATAAGTTTTAGCTTTTGGTCATTCGATTTAGTTATATTTATTTCATGCATTTAGATAATAGCATGCAAGCCCTACAGTCAGAAGCTTATGATAAAATGTTTTATGATATGCCTGATTTCTAACTTTTCTTACTTAGCAGTTTTACTTACCTTCCGTACTCAGTACATTCCACGTACTGACTGCATACTATATGTTGTATCATTTGGTGATACAGGCTCGGATATTCAGGTTCAATCCCGCCATTAGCCAGATCCTCAGTGTTAGCATCTTCCAGCCAGAGCTGGTGAGTCCTCATCCTTCAAGGACCCTTTTATCAATTGTATTCAGTATTTTCAGTTTCAGTGTTTAGTTAGTTAGTTGGTGTCTTATCCCATTATCTCATCACTATGTAGATGCTTATCAGACATAGTGTGTCTCAGTTACAGATTTCTGTTATGTATTCAGATATTCAATGTTATCAGCTTTTCAGACTTCCGCTATGTGGTATATATATATATGTCAGACTTTCACACTATTATTATGTTGAGTTTAGATGTCATGGTCATGAAATGGGTCGACTAGGAGCCTCTCGAGGTTCCTTGTCCCGTGTCCCGATCCGGGCGTATGTTCTAGTAAGAAAAACTTGGCGTCAGAGCATTAGGTTTTGATGTGTCCTAGGGTGTTTGAAAGTTGCGTTAAGTAGAGCCTTTTTCATGGGTGTGAAGGGGGCTACACTTATGACGAAGAGGTTACAAAATGTTTTAGGAAATGTTCCCTTCTTTCATGATCTATGTCGTGCAATGAAATGTCTCTCTATCCTTCTAACTCATGATATACGCATTTGCAGAATCATGCCTCCTCGCCGAGTTAATGGAAGAAGAACATTATCATAAATGGCCATGAGAATGGCAATGGAGATGGGAACAAGTAGGCCCCACCAGCCCCCGAGGATCATGTGCTTGAGCAGGTTGACTATGCAGAGTTTAGGGCTGCCATTCCGATGTTAGCTCAGGCTTTCACCGCCCAAGTCAACAACAGGCGGTAGCGCATGTCCTTCATAACGTCAAAAATATACTCCTCATAGGAAGGGTATACACAGTCGATGTATCAAAACAAGTAACCCGACGGATGTCAGAGTAAAATCCTACAAGGACTAGTGAGTGATAAAAGTGTCGGTTGAGAAATTGAAGTTAGCTTGCACCACATAGAAATAACATAACAATAAATATGTTGGGGGAGATTGGAATTTATAGTGGATTATAATTTCTAATTTGGTTTCCTATAATATCAAAATTACCAAGGTTATTGACAAGAATTTGAAAGACTAGAGGTGTAGTGTAGATGATATACTAACTAGATAGGTACATGCTAGGTCATCTCATAAGTTCAATTAGTGTAAATAATCTCGGGGAAATGGGTAATTAAAGCTTTTCGGCTTTATAAATACCTCTTACTACTCTCATCCATACCTACCATTAAATTCTCTTCCAATACTTAATTATTCTTTTACAAGCAACAATCAAGTAAGAACAATTAGACCTACATCATAATCAATGGATCTTCCATTATAAATTGAAGAGAATCTAATAGATTTACTCTTATTTAAACAATATTGAGATGACTCTAGCAATATCCACTCTAATGAAGCATTCATCATCACACACCTCTAGTTAATGATTTAGCTACTCATTATTAAGATATTTAAAAGCACATTTAACAATACACTCATTGAATTCAATAACAAGAGTAGTAAAATCAAGTTCACAAGTTGTCTTCAACATTGGCAGTACCTTGCTATTAAGAAGAAGAAGAAGAGAATAGTACTTTTTTAAATTCTACCAATCAAATTCTCCTTTTCTCTGCCAAAGGAAATATTCTAAAGCTATGAAAGGAAAAAGATGATATGATATGCTTAGTACATAGTACTTTCTCTAGAATTTATATCTAAGAAAATAGGGCATCTTCTCTCTCTTTTTCTGTGTTGGACAATTTTTCCCCTAAGCACTGTTCTAGAATGGGCGGTACTAACGAAGGTTCACCGGTTGCAATTCATGGACCGCCAGCTACATTATCTTCTGCTTCAATACATTCCAGTAGTCAGCAGCGGTTCCGTTGACGTTTTGCCAATCTCCATCTGTGCACCGCCAATGTTTTGCCCTTCAATCCAGCAAATTAGGTGCCATGCAGTGGCTAAACTGGTGATTCGCCGTTGGAAACCCGCGTTTCGCCAGTGGCTTGTTTCCCAGAGGTAGTGGTAATCGTCTTTTGACCGGCGTTTCACTGGTCTTCTTTTGTGGAACGCTGAATTTCAGCCCATTTCCTTCTTTTTGCTCCATTTATCACTCATCTCTTCACATTAGGCATATGCACACAACAAAAGAAAAAAAGGCATAAAATCCACATAAACAACTCAAAAACTAAGAAAAACTTAGGCTTAAGAGCCTAATGAATTGGTGAATTTGCCAACTCATCAAACCCCAAAATTTAAACTATTGTTTGTCCTCAAGTAATGCAATTCTTAGCAGTAGAAAAAAAATGCCACTCCACTAAACTTTTAACATCAATAACCACGTATCTATGACAACCCAAAAATGCTCACCAATCTCACTGGCAAAGAGAAGAAAATTCCCCTAAAACCAAAACAATGAAGATATTTCAAGAGGCTACCACCTTTCAAAAACATGGCATATGAGAGGATTCATTTTATAAAATAAGGGAATTTCTTATTCATGAAATACACATAGCATCTCAAGTCATAATCAGTGCACATGCAAAACTTGTCTTAGAGTTTACACTTCTCATGTCCTATCCACACATTAACTCTAAATGCACTTATGCCCTCAAAAAGGGATGATGCCACTCACAGAAAGGAGAATCCCTATTCTTTTTTCATGTAATCATTAAATAGATACAAGGGATTGTTTGGAAGAGATAATCATGCTCACTCTCCTAAAAGAAATCTTCATGCACACAACTTGACCCATAGGCTTGCCCTTCACGTAATTCGCCACTAATATAGAGCGGCTACACTTAAAATCATCTAGGACTTGCGGCTTATGATGTAGGGTTGGGTTAAGGGTAGGATGGAAATTTAGCTTTAGTGACTAGATCCTCCCTAATGTCTTTTGTGAACATACCTCACATAATTCTTTTCAATCACTTCACTTTATTTATCCTCTTTCATCATTTCTGACTTTCATTTCTCAATGACCCTCCTAATAAATTCTCTGGCTCTCACAATAGCCTTATACAAGAAAAAGTAATCACCAGTTGACAATAATTATTTTTCTCTTTTCGATTTATCTTTTTATGCAATTTGACACAATGTGGTGCGACCTCAAACTGAAATTCTTATGTTTCCCTTGCACACCCCAAAACTTGGGCTTTTACCTCATTTCTCATTTATTTCCTTATCACTCCCTTTTTTTAGGTTTGAAGCCTCATTTTATCGCTATATTATCACTAGAACTTAGGAAGGATGAGTGCCAAAGAGAGGTATAGAGAATGGCCTTAAAGCTTGTAATGTGGTTTCCAAAGAAGGGGTCGAAGGCTCAACGTTGGCTGACAAAGATCAATGTTCAATGAGGGTACATGGGTTAAGTGTCTAAACAAAGGAAAGCCTAAAATCATGTTCTAAGTGCAACTACATCTAGGATTTCACCTTGAGTCACACTTGGGGCAAGTTCAAGACAAGAAGTCATGCATGAGATTCACCAAAAATTTCTCACCACACAAGGCATCACCCTTAAAGGGTCCACAAGAGTCATTTTCATCACAAGATTTCCAGTCAGGACATCAAAGCAAGCAAACTCATAAGTCAAGCAAAGAATTTATAAACTATGACAAAGAGTGCTATGCTCTTGCTTCAAACATATGCTCATTATATTTTATTTTCATGCCCCCATTTTAAAATGCCATTTCAAAAAAATTTCTGTTGGTGCCTTTCGAAATAGCTTCATAAAAAGACTCAAAAGCAACATGGCATTTTCCCTTAAAAGAGTCGCCACACAGTCTATCATCGGGAATTTCCAGCCCAGTTCGACAATTAAAAAAATAGGACAGAAACATGCTCCTCGAGAATGAACCGTGGTATGAAGAAACCCTTAGAGTCTATTCAAAGACTACTAGCTACACAAGAGATACTACTATCAAGTAATGACGATTTACCCTTAAGAATAATGTCACCCAATCTATCATAGGGCCATATCATGTATCACTTAACAAGTGCGTTAGTCAGACTTCAAGTTTGGGGGTTTGATGAGTCGGTAAATTCACCAACTCATTGGACTCTTAAGCCTAAGTTTTGCTTAGTTTTTGAGTGTTTTATGTGGATTTTATGCCCTTTTTGCTTTTGTTGTGTGCAGATGCCTAAAGTGAATAAACGAGCGGGAAATGGAGCAAAAAGAAGGAAGTGGGCTGATATTCGGCGTTCCACCGAATAAGATCAGTGAAACGCCGATCAAAAGCGGATTATCACTTCCTCTGGGAAACAAGCCACCGATGAATCGCGAGTTTCTAACAGCGACTCATCGGTTCAACCACCGAATGACACCTGATTTTCTAGATAGAAGGGCAAAACATGGGGGTGAATGGATGGAGATTAGCAAAACGCCGACGGAACCGCCGCTGACTACCAAAATGTATTTAAGTAGCAGATAATGTAGTCGGTGGTCCGTGAATTGTAACTGGTGATCCACCGGTAGTCCCACCAATTCAAGAATGCTGCTCAGGGGCAAAATTATCCAGCACGGAAAAAGAGAGAGAAGATGTGCTATTTTCTAGGATATAAATTCTAGAGAAAGTACTGTATACTAAGCATATCATAGAAGAGCATATCATATCATCCTTTTCCTTTCCTAGCTTTAGAACATTTCCTTTGGCAGAGAAAAGGAGAATTTGATTGGTAGAATTTGAAAAGTATTATTCTCTTCTTCTTCTTCTTAATAGTAAGGTACTGCCATTGTTGAAGACTACTTTTGAACTTGATTTAACTACTCTTGTTATTGAATTCAATGAGTGTATTGTTAAGTGTGCTTTTGAATTTCTTAATCATGAGTAGCTAAATCATTAACTAGAAGTGTTTGATGATGAATGCTTAATTAGAGTGGGTATTGCTAGAGTCATCAAAATATTGTTTAAATAAGTGTAAATCTGTTAGATTCTTTTCAATCTATAATGGAAGACCTATTGATTATGGTGTGGGTCTAATTGTTCTTACTTGATTATTTCTTGTAAAAGAATAATTAAGTATTGTAAGAGAATTTAGTGGTGGGTATGGATGAGAGATTGTGAAATTGGGCTAGAAAGTGCCAAAATTACATTCTCACTCCTACTTATTAGGTAATAGCTAGAAATTAGTGCAACTACTAATCCAAATCGGATTGGGTTGAGCTAATGGTGGCTAGAGGTTTGATAAAACTCTAGTTAGAGGTATTTATAAAGTCGAAAAGCTATAATTACCCATTTCCCCAAGATTATTTACACTAATTGAACTTATGAGATGACCTAGCATGTCCCTATCGAGTTATTATATCATCTACACCACACCTTTAGTCTTTCACATTCTTGTCAACAACCTTGGTAATTTTGCTATTATAGGCAACCAAATTAGCGATCATAATCTACTACAAATTCCAATCTCCCCCAACTTATTTATTTTATGTTATTTCTAAGTGGTGCAAGCTAACTTCAATTTCTCAACCAACACTTGTAATTATCACTCACTAGTCCTTGTGGGATTCGACTCCGACATCCGTCGGGTTACTTGTTTTGATACATCAACCGTGTATACCCTTCCTATGAGGAGTATATTTTTTACATAATAAAAGTTGGCGCCATTGCTGGGGACTGGCGCTTGATATTCTTGTGTTGATTGTTAACTTGAATTAGTTCCACACCATAGTTGTTGCTACAAACCTATCGCTGTGTGGCTCATGAGCAGCTTCGAAGGATGGTCACGAGACCCTGAGGGGGTGCCCTGTGTGGAGACCATCAAGCTAGTATACAAGATGTGGCGTAGAGCGGGAAAGAAAGACGCAATGTTCCTAGTCATGATGAAGCAGATGGAGTTGTTGACGAACTATATGAAGGGTTTCCATGCAAGATACCACCAAGCTAAGCATGGTTATGTCACGACCCAAACATAGACCCAGATCGCAACACAGGACAAGGAGCCCCGAGAGACTCCAAGTCGACCCATGGCATGGGCATACATCTAGTTCAATCAAATAAAGAGGACTACTCAACATAATAGAATAATGGAAGCATAATCATGACATAACATAGAAAACGAAATGCACTTCATACATGACGACTGAATTCTACATACAATCTGAAAGCCTCTAACATATTCGATGGGTTGATGGGACAACACCCCCAACTAATCCGACAAATTAGGAAAACTGAACATAAAGGATAACTGATATCAACTGGTCCTCGGGAGATGAGGACTCACAAATGAACTGGATGCTAACTCCGGGAATGAGCTAATGACAGAGTTGGGTCTGAAGATCGGAGCCTGTATCATGAAACGATACAACATAAAGTATGCAGTCAGTACGTAGAATGTACCAAGTATGCAAGGTAAGTAAAATGGACGTTTTAAATACATAAGAGTTTATAAGAGTAGGAAAACATGCTCATAACATAAATATCATAATGTAACATAAGGCTCATGGTTTTCAAAACATTCATAAATCAGTCATAATCATAATAATAGAGAAAGGCTTCATTAAAAGTAACTTGAGCCAAAGTAACATAAATATAAACATGCATAAATCATGAGGAACAATGGGAGTACTCGTCACAACCGACACCAACATGGTAGAGCCTTACATGATACCCCAACTATCTCACTCAAGTGGGCAGAGTCGTCTCAGGCTTTCCAGGCAAGGGACGTGCAGTATGTGATATCACAAAAGAGGGGATCCAATAACATTGTAATGTATCATACGAACCTATGGTGGCACATAGTTATGAGACACCAACATAGTCCTTTGAACGCCGAGCTACTCGGTGCTAGTCACTACTCCCAAAAACATGCACATTAGGCTCGTATGTAAATCGTAAACATCATTCATGAGATTCATGGCCAAATAAACATTAACATAGTTGATCCCTATGTAAATACATGTTTAGAAATGAATCAAAGGCCCATGAATCGGCCAACGTCATAAATCGATCAATCATGAAATTCATATCATAAATCATAAATCATAGTTGAACATGTGGGCATTGCCTAATACTTCAATATGCTTGAAAATACTCAATTCACTTGAAAACATGGTTATAAACATGGGTAACTTGAAAACATGCCTTTCATCAATCATATCCCATCATACACACATATTCATTATAAATCTCAAATTTCATGAACTCATAAATAGGCATTTAAATTTATAAATCTTGAAACATGATTTTAATGGATAACACGTAAAACTTGTCCATGATTCATAATTCAATAGTAAAAACTCATTTAGATCATATCCATGTAAAGAATTAGGAATTTCATGCGTTGGGTTAAAACCCCATAGGATCAACATAGGAATTTCTATGATTTAGAGAGAGATTGGGCATGGTTGTGAACGGGTTCACCCATTCATGACCCTACATACCCGGGAAGACCTGATTTTACCACTCCTTGATTGCCCAGTGAAGGATTGAAGAAGGCTTGAAGAAAAATGATCTTGATCACCTCTCTAACACTCTAGTTTTGCATGCATGAGTTAGAATGGCCTAAAATGAACTTACCCCTCTTAAAACTCATTATTCATAGCTTAAAATGACATAGTTTAGGCCTTAAGATTATAGGAATTGCGGAAAAGCCCTTACTAAATTCGCAGGGAATAATTGACTGTCAGTCCCCACAAGGGACTGGACGAGTTATCTCCCAAGGGAATGAGTCGTGGCATCAGTCGTCGAGTGCACTGTCTAATAGATCATCTGGGCTCGTCACGGGCGACCTCACGAGTCGTTACTGGTGACCACGAATTGTGGTCACCACTCATCACCTTTACTGCCTAAGGTTTGAAATTATATCCCACCAGCTAACCACGACCCATCCCAACGAATCGTGGTGACTGACCACGCGCCTTGGGGACCTTCCGTAGGGTACACTGTCAGTTCTCCTTCATTTTCCTTTAACCCTTGCCCACGACTGACTCAATGAGTCATGGTGACTAACCACAACTTGTGGTCAGGTCTGTGGGGACTTCAAAACCCAAAATTCCAACTCAAGCCTTGAACCTCACCATGAGTCTCCTCACGACTCGTGGTCTACCCCACGGGTCACAGAATGACTTGTTCAATGACCTGGTGCCAGATTTTTAGTTTTCTCCATTTCAACTCACAGGTCTGATCTTTGGGCTTCTAGGGTATAACAATATCTCCCCCTTGGGAACATTCATCATCGAATGTTGAAAATCATACAGAAAAGCAGAGAAATGCAATCATCATATTCAAATACTGATCAATTAAGTTGAGAACTGACAGAATGACTACCTCCGAACTGAACTACATGGTTGAACTGAATTCACAAACCATACATACATACTTTGACATAAAAGAAACTTGGGCACATGAACTGAACATGAAAACTAGATAGAGTACTAGGGCAAAACTGGTACCTCAAGCTAGAACTGAGTCGGTAGAGAATAAATGTGGGTATCTAGCCATCATGTCCGCATCAGCTTCCCATGTAGCTCCCTCAACATGCTAATTCCTCCATAAAACTTTAATTGAAGATACTTCCTTGTTTCTTAGCCTTCAAACTTGATGATCCAGTATTTACATCGGAACCTCTTCATAACTAAGGCTGTCTTTCACAACAACACTGTTCACCGGGACAAATAGAGTTTGATCACACAAACACTTCCTTAAGAGTGATATATGGAAAACAGGATGCATAAAATCCAATTCCGAGGGCAAGACCAATTAATATGCCACCTTGCCAACCCGTTTCACAATTCGGTAGGGGAATAAGGATTGAGTTTTCCTTTCTTTCTGAATCTCGTTACTCCCTTCATAGGAGACACCTTTAGAAACACCCAATCATCAACTTCGAACTCAAGTTCTCTCCTCCTCACATCGGCATAGGACTTTTGGTGACTTTGAGCTGTTTTCAAACTGTCCTATATAAGTTGGACCTTCTCCATAGCCTCATGGACTAAATCTAGTCCTATCATTGCAGCTTCACCAACTTCAAACCAACCAATAAGAGATCTACATCTTTGCCCATAGAGAGCCTAAAACGGAGCCATCTGAATGTTGGAATGATAGATGTTGTTGTGCGCAAACCCGATAAGAGGCAAATGATCATCCCAACTACCCTTGAAGTCAATCACACAGGATCTCAACATGTCCTCAAGAGTATGAATTGTTCACTCTGCTTGACCATCCATTTGCAGGTGAAATGTTGTGCTGAGCTTAACCTGAGTACCCAGTCCTTTCTAAAATGTCCTCCAAAACTGAGAGGTAAACTGAGTACCTCTGTCTGATATGATGGACAAGGGCACTCCATGCAACCGAACTAGCTCTCGGATGTATAGTTTGGCATAATCCTCCAATGAATTTGTGGTTTTGAGTAGTAGAAAATGAGAGGCTTTGGTCAACCTGTCTACAACAACCCAAATGGAGTCATATTGTCGACGAGTGCCAGGAAAACCTGTTATGAATTCCATATTGATTTCTTCCCACTTCCAAGTAGGAATACTGATATCCTGAAGCACCCCTCCTAGTCTCTGATGCTTAACCTCTATTTGGTGACAGTTTGGGCACTTAGCTACAAACTCTGCGATGTCGTTCTTCATGACATTCCACTAATAGACTTCCCGTAAGTCACAGTACATCTTGGTGGCACCTAGATGTATAGAATACCTGGATCCATGAGCCTCATGCAACATCCTGTTCCTCAAATCACCAACATCCGGAACACATAAGCGATCCTGGTATCGAAGCACACCGTCTCCCCCTTTGGAGAAGACCTCTACATTCAGATTCTGAACGGCTTCCTTTAACTTTACCACAATAGGGTCCTCATCTTGTATTGCTTTTACATCAGTCACAAAGGACGATTCTAATCTATTCTGAATAATAACCCCGCAATTGGTCGAGTCAACCAACCGAACTCCCAACCTTCCAAGTGGATGCACATCCCTCACCAGCTCCTTTCTTCCCTCATCCACATGGGACACATCCCCTATACAGAGTCTACTAAGTGTGTATGGTACTACATTGGCCTTGCCTAGATGGTAAGGGACACTCATATCATAATCCTCATGTAGCTCCAACCACCTCCTTTGCCAAAAATTGAGATCCTTCTGGGTAAACACATATTGTAGACTCTTATGATCAGTAAGCACATCCACGNACATATTGTAGACTCTTATGATCAGTAAGCACATCCACGTGGACCCCGTACAAATAATGTATCCATATCTTCAAGGCGAATACCACCATGGCCAATTCAAGATCATGGTTTGGGTAATTCTTCTCATGAACTTTCAGCTGTCTGGAGGCATATGCTATAACTTTTTCGTGCTACATCAATACACACCCAAGTCCAATCCTTGAAGCATCACAATATACCACGAACCCATCGATATCCTCAGGTAGAGTTAACACCAGTGCTGAGGTAAGTTGAGTCTTCAGCTCCTAAAAGCTTCTCTCATAAGCCTCCGATCATTGGAATTTCACTTTATTTTGGGTCAATTTGGTCAATGGTGTTGCAATAGATGAGAAGCCCTCAACAAATCTCTGATAGTAGCCAGCTAAGACCAAAAAGCTTCGAATATCTGAAGGATTCACAAGTCTAGGTCAATTCTTCACTACTTCTATTTTCGAAGAGTTCACCCTTATGGCCTCACTCGATACCACATGGCCCGAAAATGCCACTGAATTCAACCAAAACTCACACTTTCTAAATTTATCTAATAGCTTGATATCCTTAAGAGTCTGTAGCACCAACCTCAAATGAGCGGCATGCTACTCCTTGCTCCGAGAGTATACCAGGACGTCATCAATAAACACAATCACGAACGTATCCAGGTATGGCTTGAACAGCCTGTTCATCAGGTCCATAAAAGCTACAGGAGCATTTGTTAGTCCAAAAGACATAACTACAAACTCATAATGACCATACCGCGTCCTGAAGGGTGTCTTCGGGATGTCGCTTGCCCGGATCTGAGATCTAGCTTCGAAAAACACTTGGCACCCTAAAGCTTGTCAAATAAATCATCAATTCTGGGTAGAGGATACCTATTCTTGATGGTGACTTTGTTCAATCGCTGATAGTAAATGCACATCCGAAGGAAACCATCCTTCTTTCGGACAAATAGAACTGGTGCACCCCATGGGGACTTTCTAGGTCTAATGAAACCCTTGTCTAGTAGGTCCTTCAGTTGATCTTTCAATTCCTTCAACTCGGTTGGGTCATTCTGTAAGGAGGAATAGATATAGGCTGTGTGTCGGGTAGGAGGTCAATACCAAAATTGATTTCCCTTTCGGAAGGAATACCCGGTAAATCATCAGGGAATACTTCTGGATACTCACATATCACTGGAACTAACTGGATAGTCGGGGTCTCAAATGTAGCATTCTTAACCCTAACTAGATGGTACACACAAAATTTGAAAATTATTTTTTTGTCCTTATGATAGGAAATAAAATGCTACAGGCACAACTGAACTACCCTTCCATTCTAACACTGACTCACCCAGGAATCTAAACTCTACTGCTCGAGTTCTACAATTAACAGACGCATAACTGCATACAACTAATCCATGCCGAGAATAATGTCGAAGTCAGCCATGGCTAACTCTAGCTCGCGGAGGTGATTTTCCATAATACTGTGATCGGGCAACTTCTATACACTCGCCTAGCTACAACTGAATAACCAACGGGAGTAGAGACTAAGAATGGTTCTAATAGAATTTCAAGACTGGCTTCAAAGTTACTAGAAATATAAGGTGTCACAAAAGACAAGGTAGCCCCTAGATCTAACAAAGCATAAGCATCAAGGTGACACACTCGTAACATACCAGTAACCATATCCGGTGAAGTCTCCTGCTCCTGACGCGAGGCGAGGGCATAGAATCTATTTTGGTGCTGTCGGCCACCCCAACTAGTGGATGCCCCCTGCGAAGCTGAGCGTGCTGGAGCTACTGTTGACCTGGTAGCTTGAGCAGGGCCTCTATCACCACCCTTCCTAGCCAATCGACACTCTCAGCGCATGTGGCCGGAATGACTACATCCATAACAGATATTTGATTCGAGCAAGCACTTCCTAGCATGACTATTGCCACACTTCCCGTAGACTGGAAAAGTATGCTCCACCTGCATGCCCTTCTTGTCACTCAAACCCAAGGCCCTACTCCTCTGATCCCCCTTGGGTCTGGATGGAACACTAGCAGATGATGGTGCTGGAACTAGTGGCCATTGCTGAGTCTGAGGTTGGTGAACACCGTCGGGTCTCTGCTGAGTGAACCCATAGCTGTCTGTCTGGGCCCTCTTGGCCTTTCTCTCCCTCAGATGCACCACCTCCATATGCTACGTGTGAAAAACTATTTGGGGAAAGTCAATATCCCGAAAAGCATGGCAATTCTGCAATCCTTGTCCAAATAGTCCACCACTCCATGTACGAACCTACTCACCCAAGCCCTCTAGTCAGCCACTAACTCTGGGGCATATCTAGACAAATGGGTGAACTCCAACGAATACTCTTGAACCTTTATCTTCCCTTGCTTCAAATTCACGAAATCTTCTGCTTTAATCTCCCTCAATTCCCGAGGGAAGAACTGATCCAAAAAAATGATGTTAAACTCCTCCCAACCAATAATACCTGCTCCCTCGGCCCTACTATCTTTCCATTGCTTAAATAAGATGTGCACGACTCCCTTTAACTGATTTGAGGCAAAAACAATACACTCCTCCCCATTCACCCCATTATCTAGGTGATCTTCAAAATCACATCAATAAACTAATGTGGGTCCTCATCTACTCTTGACCCAAAGAACTCTAGTAGGTTCATCCTCAAGAAATCTCTGACCCGTGCTGCCGCTGCATTTCTATTTTACGGGACATGTGCCACTGCCTGTTGGTTGACTTGAGCGGTCAAGGCCTCCACTAGCATATGAATTGCTACCCGAAATTCAGCATGGGAAACCAGCTACGTTGTATGGTGCTCCTAGACTGGTGGGGCTTGTTGGTGCCCATCTCCATTTCCATCCTCGTGGCCATTTCAATTCCCATTCCTCCTACCGTTAACTCTGCGGGGAGCCATGGTTCTGCAATCGCGAATAGCATGAGTTATAAGGTTAGGGAGATATTTCATCGCACGATATAGATCATTAAAAAAGGGAACATTTCCTAATCATTTCGTAGCCTATTCATCATAAGTGTGGCGCCCTTCACACCCATGAATAAGACTCTACTTAACGTGGTTTTCAAACTCCCTAGGACACTTCAAAACCTATTGCTCTGATACCAAGTTTGTCACGACTCGAGCATAGACCCAGATTGCAACACCGGACAACAAGCCCGAGAGACTTCAAGTCGACCCATGGCATGAACATACATCTAATTCAATCCAATAAAGTGGACTACTCATCATAATAGCATAACGAAATCATAATCATGACATAACATAGAAAACGAAACACACTTCATACATAACGACTGAATGCTACATACAGTCTGAAAGCCTCTAACATATCTGATGATTTGATGGGACAACACCCCCAACTAACTAGACAAGTTAGGAAAACTAAACATAAAGGATAACTGATATCAACTGGTCATCAGGAGATGAGGACTCACCAATGAACTGGATGTTGAATCTGAAAACAAACTAATGACGGTGCTGGGTCTGAAGATCGAATCTTGTATCATGAAATGATATACATAAAGTATACAATTAGTACGTGAAATGTACCAAGTATGCAAGGTAAGTAAAACGGGCATTTTCAATACATAAGAGTTCATAAGAGTAGGACAACATGCTCATAACATAAATATCATAATATAACATAAGGCTTAAGGTTTTCAAAACATTCGTAAATCAGTCATAATCATAATAATAGGAGAAAATCTTCAATAAACATAACTTGAGGAAAAGTAATATAAACATAACCATGCATAAATCATGAGGAAGAATGGGAGGACTCGTCATAACTGACACCATCATGGTAGAGCCTTGCATCATGCACCAACTATCTCACTCAAGTGGGCAGAGTCTTCCCAGGCTTTCCAGGAAAGGGGTGTGCAGTATGTGATATCACGAAAGAGGGGATCCATTAACATTGTAATGTATCAATATGAACTTATGGTGGCACGTAGTTATGATACATTAATGTGGTCCTTTGAACACCGGACTACTCAGTGCTAGACACTTCTCCCAAAAACATGCACATTATGCTCGTATGTAAATCATAAACATCATTCATGAGATTCATGGAAAAAGAAACATTAACATCGTTGATCCCCATTTAAATACATGTTTATCCATGAATCAGCCAACATCATAAATCAATCAATCATGAAATCCAAATCATAAATCATAAATTATAAATCATACCTGAACATGTGGGCATTACCCAATAATTTAATATTCTTAAAAATACTCAATTTACTTGAAAACATGATTATAAACATGGGTAACTTGAAAACATGCCTTTCATCAGTAATATTCCATCATACATGAATATTCATTATAAATCTCGAATTTCATGAACTTCTCATAAATGGGCATTTAAATTTATGAAGCTTGAAACATGATTTTAATGGAAAACACGTAAAACTTGCCCATAATTCATAATTCAATAGTAAAAACTCATTTAGATCATACCCATGTAGAGAATTAGGAATTTCATGCACGGGGTTAAAACCCCATAGCATCAACATAGTAATTTCTATGATTTAGAGAAAGATTGGGCATGGGTGTGAATGGATTCACCCATTCATGACCCTACATACCTGGGGAAGATATGATTTTACCACTCCTTGATTGCCCAATGAAAGATTGAAGAAGGCTTGAAGAAAAATGAGCTTGATCACCTCCCTAACTCTCTAGTTTGGCATGCATGAGTAAGAATGGCCTAAAATGAACTTACCCCTCTTAAAACTCATCATTTATTGCTTAAAATGACTTATTTAAGGCCTTAGGATTATAGGCATTACGGAAAAGCCCTTACTAAATTCGCAGGAAATAACTGACTGCCAGTCCCCACGAGGGACTGGACGAGTTGTCGCCCTAGGAAATGAGTCGTGGCATCATTCCCTGAGTGCACTGTCTAATAGATTGTATGGGGCTCATCATGGGGGACCTCACCACGATTGTGGTCACCACTCGTCACCTTCAATTCCTAAGGTTTTAAATTATATCCCACCAGCTTACCACAACCCATCCTATGAATCGTGGTGACTGATCACGACTCATGGGGACCTTCCATAAGGTACACTGCTAGGTCTCCTTTATTTTCCTTTAACCCTTGCCCACGACTAGCTCAACGAGTCGTGGTGACTGACCACGACTTGTTGCCAGGTCCGTGGAGACTTCAAAACCAAAAATTCCAACTCAAGCCTTGAACCTCACCGTGTGTCTCCTCACGACTCGTGGTCTACCCCACGGGTCACAGAATGAATCGTTCTATCACCTTGTCCCAGATTTTTAGTTTTCTCTATTTCAACTCCCGGGTCTGATCTTTGGGCTTTTGGGGTATAACAGGCTATGAGTATGCTTATCATGGAAATCAAGGTCAAAAAAATGTTAGGTCAGTTGATACGAGTAGCCAGGAGATTAATGAGGCAGTCCCACCCCATATGGAAAGTACTCTCGAAGTGGTGCTTGAAAAGGTCCTTTCTACTGAAGAGGGAATTCAGGAATTGTGGAGTAAACTATTGGACCTTACAACCACCATGAAGAGTCATGATGTAATAATTCAACAATTGAAGGATAGGATGAACGAGTTAGCATCTTAGGTGGCAGCTTAAAGAACAGAAACTAACACATCCCCAACTCAGGCCATCGTGAATGATGATATATTTGAGTGGGAAATAGAGGAAGAGGTTGTTGGAGAACTAATTGTCGATGTCTTTTTGAAAGGTTAAGAACTCGAGGAGGTTCTTCATGTGTATAAGGAGATACGAAATTATCCTTTCCCACCAAGAAAGCTTGACCTTGATTTAAAGAATCGTACAACTCCTCCATCATAGCCATCTATTGTGATGCCCCCGATGCTGGAGCACAAACCCTTGCCCACTCACCTACAATATGTTTATCTGGGGGGAAATTCCATGCTCCCAGTTATGATGTCAGCAAAGCTCACCCCTGCACAAGTAGAAAAACTCATTATGGTATTGAAGAGGAATATTCGAGCTATAGGATGGTCCATAGCTGATATCATTGGTATTTCTCTGGGATTTGTACTCACAAGATTAATCTTCAAGAAAATTGCAGCCCATCACTTGAGCATCAAAGGCGGTTGAACCTACCTATGCAAGAGGTGGTTAAAAAGGAGATTATTAAATGGCTAGATGTAGGTGTGGTATATCCTATCGAAGATAGAAGTTGGGTAAGCCCAGTGTAGTGTGTGCCAAATAAAGGAGGCATCACGGTTGTTCCGAATGAAAAGAATGAATTAATAGCTACTCGTCTAGTCTATGGATGGAGAGTTTGCATGGATTACCGTAAGTTATGCTCCTGGACAAAAAAGATCATTCTCGGTGCCATTCGTTGACCAAATGTTAGATCGGTTGGCCTGTAAGGAGTACTATTGTTTCTTGGATGGATACTCAGGATACAATAAAATTTCAATTGCACCCGAGGATCAAGAAAAAACCACATTTACATGTCCCTATGGAACTTTCACATTTAAGAGGATGCTTTTTTATCTTTGCAATGCCCCTACCAATTTCCAAAGATGCATGATGTCTATCTTTTCTTATATGGTGGAAAATACTATGGAATTTTTCATGGATGACTTTTCAGTTGCCATTTGATGACTGTTTGACACACTTCGAAGAGGTATTAAAGAGATGTACTGAAGCAAAAATTGGTCCTTAATTGGGAAAAATATCATTTTGGTCAAAGAAGGGATTGTGTTGGGACACAAAATTTCCAAAAAACGGATTGAGGTGTATCAAGCTAAAGTGGACGCCATTACTCAGTTACCTCCACCATGCACCATGAAGGGCGTTTTTTGGAGTTTCCTCGGACATGCAGGTTTATACCGCCGATTTATTAAAGACTTCTCTAAGATAGCTCATCCTCTATTTCGACTGTTGGAGAAAGAAGTAAAGTCCAATTTTGATGAAGAGTTTCTGAAGGCTTTTGTGGAGTTGAATGAAAATTGATTTCCTCTTAAATCATTATAGCACCTGAATTGTCAAAACCCTTTGAGATCATGTGCGATACTAGTGGGGTGGCATTAGGGGCAGTCCTTGGTCAGCAGAGAGATGAGATATTTTCACCTAATTTACTACGCCAGCAAGGCCCTAAACGATGCACAAACAAACTGCATAGTAACGGAGCAAGAGCTACTCGCTATTGTGTTTGCATTTGAAAAGTTTTGAAAATATTTTCTAGGCACAAAAGTGGTGGTGCAAACAGACCATGCAGCAGTTAGGCATTTAATGGCCAAGAAAGATGCTAAGCCAAGACTGATCAGGTGGGTTTTGTTGTTGCAAGAATTCGACTTTGAGGTGAAGCGTTATGCCCCGAGAGCTCAAGGATCGGACCCAGGAGTTAAAATAGGGAAAATGTAAAACTGATATTGCAGGCATAGGACAAGTCGTGGGAAGACTCATGAGGACACCCCACAAGTCGTCAGGTGACTCGTGGGGGAGACCAGTGAGGAGTTCAGAAGTTAGGAGAAAAGGGTCCCCACGGGCATGGGAACGACTTATGGTTAGACACCACGAGTCGTTAGGTCAGCCATGGGGTAAGGGAGAAGGAAAATAGAAGAAGGAAAATAATAGTGTACTTGACGGAAGCTGACCACGACACGTTAGAGGGCGTGAGGAGTCGTGGTGTGAGTCATGGGTGAGGTGATTGAGAAGTGATGAGTTTGAGTTAGTGAACTTGACGATTGGTGACCACGAGTTGTGGTTACCCTAACAAGTCATTATGTCAGTCGTTGTGAGCCCAGGAGATCAGGCAGGCAGTGTACTTAATGAGCTAGGTCACGAGTCATTGTCTTGGACCACGAGTCGTCAGGTCATCCGTTAGGACCACCTGGCAGTATTTTCTTGCCATTTCAGTAAGGGCCTTTTCATAATTCCTAAGTTCCTAATGTCTACACTACGTTGTTTAAGGCTCGTTTTAGTGGGTTTTAAGAGGGGAAAACCTATTCTAAGTTATTCATTCCATGCATGCAAGCTTTAGAGGTTGAAGAGGTGATTCAAGGCTAGTATTCAAGGTTTCCATCCAATTTCCTCTTGGATACTCAAAGATTTTGTGGAATCAATCCCTTCTAGGTATGTAGGGTTATGAGTGGGTGTTTCCTTCCACACCCATGCCCAATCTCTATCTACGTATGAGAAATTCCTATGATCAAGTTATGGGGTTTTCTCCCAATTGCATAATTCTTCAATTTCGATACATGGGTACGATTAGATTTTGTTTCTATTTATGAATTGTGAAGCTTGGGCAGATTTTAAATTATTTTTAATCAAAATTGTGTTTTCTAGTTTTTATGAAATTTAAGGCCCATGGTTGAGAAGTTCATGAAAGAAGAGAATGATGATGAATGTATGATGATGATGAGATTTAATGATGAAGAACATGTTTCTAAAGATACCCATGATTATGATATTGTTTTCAAAATGAATTGAGTAGACCCAAGCGTGATAAAGTTTTGGGCAAAGCCCTTTTATCGAGTATGATGATGTAGTATCTCTAAAATAAGCTTACCACATGGTTTTGGAGTAAAGGCTCCCACTTATCTTTGAGCTTGTGGTATGTTTCGAAATAAAGCTCCTCATATGCATGAAGTCACAATTTAGATGTATGTTATTATTGAGCTTCGTTTTCATACGATGTTGAGTTTATGCATGATTTCATTGTTGAGCTTCATCAATAGTCGATGTTAAGATTTTTTATATACGATGTAGAGCATTGCATGTTTAGGAGAAGAGTCTAGCACCGAGCAGGCTAAGGGTCGATCACCCTATGCCCTAGAACTACCTGCCAACATAGGTTGATACTATTATATTATTGGGACCTCCCTTGTGAGCTATCCCCGGCCCTAATGGCCCATGAGCTTGATATCGATATCATGGTAGCGTCCTTAGCC